>JAVQJL010041292.1:0-12186 GCA_036024295.1 Nannoperca obscura
GATTAGGAACAGACCTTTGGACCCGATTAGGAACAGGCCTGTGGACCTGATCAGGAACAGACCTTTGGACCCGATCAGGAACAGGCCTGTGGACCCGATCAGGAACAGGCCTGATCCAACCTTACTGAACCTGATGTATACAGTAGTGATTAACTATGAATGTGAGAGCTGCATTCTGGGAGTCCTACCTCGAAGCGGTGATACTGGGCCCAGAGCTGGTGGGGCTCTCGGGTTCAGGTTCTGGCTCCGCTCTCTTACTCTTCTTCTTGGCCCGGGCCCTCTTGTCGGGCCTCTTGTGGCAGGCTCCGTTCTTCGGGTGCGGCTCCTCGTAGATGTTGAGCGGCCGGCGGTCGCAGCCGTCGGGGGTGTGGCTGCAGCAGTAGGAGGTCTTCTTCACGGAGAACGTGGTGGTGCCCGACGCCATCACCTCTTTGACGGGCTCCATCTTCATGTAGAGGCCGGCCTTCTGGGCGCAGCTGACGTGGAAGGCGGTGTAACAGTTGATCTTGTCGCACTGGATGCATGCCCCCGCGCCCTTCTCTTTGCACAGGTAACATGTGAGCTTCCAGCGCGCCGGCGGGATGTTGCGGACGCCATCGATGGGCTCGATGAAAACGGTGTCGGAGAAGCCGACCTCGGGCACCCACAGAGCGCACGCCACGTGGCCCCAGCGGTCGTCGTCGGTCTTCTTCAGGGCCCCGCCTCGGTTGGGGCAGAAGACGCACTCGGCGGGCCGCGACGGGCACTGCAGGCAGTGGCGACACAACCACTGGCCCTCGGGGATGTAGGGCACGCCGTAGCACTCCTGGTGCACGGCGATGTTGCAGGAGTCGCAGAAGAGGATGACGTTGCTGTCGGCTCCGTCTCCGTCCATGCAGATGCAGCAGACGGCGTCCTCGTCCACCAGCGACTGCAGGTCGCTCTGACCCTGCGTCGCCGAGTAGGACTCCTTCTCAAAGCGGTCCATGAGGAACTCAAACAGGTTGTGCGACACCTGGCTGACGCCTTCGCTCTTCCTCTTCTCGTTGATGAGCTCCAGCCAGGCGTAGTCCTCCTCGTCCATGTCGTACTCCACCTCCTCGTCCAGCTCCTCCGCCGTCCTCTCTGTGTATTTGTAATACGCCACCGGCCTCCTCGGCACCACCGGCAGGTTGTACTCTACCGTCCTGACCTTTGCCTCCAACAAGCCGCTGGCGGCGCCGTGAGTGCCGATGCCGCCGTGCGAGGTCGTGAGCGTGGCGTTCTTCTTCTGCTGGTTGTTTTTAAGGCGCACGGAGCGCACCAGGACCTGCTGGGGCTTCTCGTTGTTCTCCTTATTGCTGTTGCACTCCATGATCTCCTGCGCCGTGGGGTCGTCGTCGCTGATGACGTCCAGCTTGTCATAGATGCTGAGTCGGTGCACGCGGCCGTCCACCTCCAGCTCCACGATTCGCTGAGCCTGTGCATACGTCAGCGTCTCCCGGTTGGGCGATGGCTTGATGGGGGAGGAGTCCCTCTTCAGCACCGCCGGGCGATGATGTCGACCTTTTTTCTTCATTCTGAAGCCACAAAAACCCTAAAAACCGAACAGATGAAACAGCGTCAGTGACAATGAAGTGGTATTGTGGCACATTTTCATGTCATTAACTCCTGTGTCCTGAGAAGCAACAGCACACAGAGCAGAACAGAACCTGCACCAGTGGTAAACAGCCTTAACCCTCAGTGCTGCCTTACAGGAACAACGCATGGCAGTTAATGTGTTTCCACAAGGACGTCACCACCTCTTCAAGGCTTCAATCACAGGACGACCAGAGAAATATGCTGAAATGGTAAAAATGCCTGCAACATTTCTACATGTACACGGCAATTATTTACAATAGTTTCTTGTTTTAAAGAGTTTCCTTTTATTGAATTTCATCAAGCCTGACACATTTCAGTCTGTGTTCATGAAGTTGTGAGGTTTGATAACGCGCCCTAAACAACATACAACGCTATCATTCAAAAGAAGTCAGCAGTTCACCTTCAGCACCGTTCTACAAGAGGATGATGGGCGCAAGACCCCTTTATTAAGTGATACCACTAAGTGATTATTATTGACTGATCTCAGTGGCAGGGCATGTTTGGTATATTTTATATCAATAATGTTCGAGTGTTCAGCTCTACATTAAACCACCTGTGTATGAGTACATGTATGTCCTGCACTGTGTATAAGACCACTGACAGGTACTGAATCCAATATTTGTGTCAACATAACCGCAAGACTATTTTCTTGATCAACCAATATGCCAAGAAATCGTGAAAATGTCCATCACAAGTATTTACATGTCCAGCTTTATCTGAGCAACTCTCCAAAAACCACAAGACATTCAGTTAGCTGTCAGAGGACAGAACACCACTAAACACCTAAAGAATGTCTGGAATTTTGCTTAGAAAACAACTTTAACAATAAATCAACTGTCAAGAATGTTACTCATTAATATTCTGAGCTCAACAACTTCACAGTGACACTTTACACGCATGTGTCTGCACGTGTTGTCTGTATACTGAGAGCTACTGAACCGTTTACTGTCAACATACTTGGCCAATAAAGTTGCTTCTAACTCTGCTCTGTTGTGCAACTACAACACATGCAGCTAGCAGCTTTAACTGTGTGTGTGCACCTTCAACTGGTGGAGATCAACATGCTTTCTGCTGCCTGCTGAATGTGGTGCAGCTCCAGGGGGGCGGAAACAGACCCGACAGTGATAACGTCCACTGGATGAATGAAAGAAACAAGTAACGTCACCGGGAGCAGCAGGGTGAGGCCGGCCAGCCTCACTGGAGCCGCTGCGAGCCGGCTGTGTGTGAACACCGCCCGCTACAAGCTGCAGCAGCTCCAGCTCGTACGGTTTCTCTTTGGCTGTGTGCTGGACGGTGGCAGCTAGCAACGGCTAACGTTAGCTCCGCTCCTCCGATCCACCGCGTTGATCCGCGGGATTAATCAGACTCACTTCACGGTTAATAACCAAACAAAAGGTCCGCTGTAAGAAAAGACAACCCTGCGGTGTCTTCCCATCGGGCGGCGGCCTCTCCGGTCGCCGGTTAAACGCATTAGGACACTCCGTCCACTAACCGGGCTAACGTTAGCCTGCTAGCATTACACCTAGCCGAAGGGGGGAGCAAATATGGCGACCAACACAACAAGAATCTGCCTCGATTGGAAAAGGTGGCTTTTCCTCAGAGCAGCGCTCGTTGCTTTTTAATTTAAAGCTGTCCACGCTGCAGGGGGTGATATTAAATAAAGGTGAGGACAGGGCGAGGCTGAACTTACCTCGGTATATCCACGAATTCAGCTTTAAAAACAGCAGCAATGGCGGCGCGGCCTGTGGAGCGAAGCGGCAGTTAAATCCACATTCAGTCCGCTCGTCCGACGGCGGCCGCGGCTCGCGCTGAACCGAGTTAAACGTGAACGTGACCGGCAGGTATCCAGGGCGACGGGACCGCTCTCAGGTGTCTGTGCTTCGATCGGGACAGATAGTGATCGACGGGACTGTTGAGAAGCAGTTGGAAGTGGCAGAGCTCAGCAGCTGCCCGAGCTTCTCTTCCCCCAACAACAATGCGGTAGGTTGTGTGAGACCTTACGTCGTGCCGTGACGTAACCGCGTACACGCACAAACCAGGAAGTAACGTCGGCTGTTTTGGTGGGAGGCATGGCACTGACAGAACTACTACTATTTGGGGAAAAATAGAGGGTATTCTTATGAAAATGTTATTTTTCAGAGCTTGACAGTTGAAAGGTGTTTAGTCTGTGTGACCAGGGACATCCTACTGTTTTTTTTTTCTTATTTTATTTAGTCATTTATGCTTAACTCTTTTTCTTGTTATGGTACAGTTCTAATCACTAAATTTCACTAAAGTTCTTGCTTCTAGTGGTTTTATTTAAAAATGTCAGCATATATTTATGCTTTTATATGCACCAAATCAAATTCTTTGTATGTGTAAAAGTTGGCAATAAATCAGTTTCTGATTCTGATTAATGCAGGCAGGTAAATCCAAAACTAAACTACCTTACAAGCCAGTCAGCTGCATTTAACACCAAGTTTTTATTTTGTCTTTTTATTTTTACTAGCTTCTTACAACTTCAGAAAAAAATACTGGTTCGCCTCAAAGAAATCACTTTTATTTTTAATATATAAAATGTTTACAATTCCTACGCCTGATTGATGAACAATCTGTCACATAAAATCTGACAAAACAATAAAAACCCCTCACATCCGGTACAGCGATGGGTCAGAGCATGTTTAGCCTAGCTTAGCACAAAGACCGGAGGCGGGAGGTAACTGCATGGAAATGTGTCCAGTCTAAACATGCTGGGGACCTTTCGCTGTCCTGAACAAGGAAGGAAACCGATCTTCTTATCAGACAGAAGAGAAGCGACCAATCAGCAGCCGTCGGGAGGATCAGGTGGACTCGGCCGGCGGCTCCGTCTCGTCTGGACTCTGGACGGGACGGTTTGGCGGAGCGTCCTCTTTGGACAGCAGGTTGTTTTTGCGGAGGCGGCAGGCCTGCTGGTAGGGGGGGCGTATGGGCGGCTGGGTGGGGGGGGTGTACTGGTACTGTTTACCATCGTCCAGCTGAAAGTAAAACAATAAATGGACGTCAACAGGTGTGAGATTGTGTTTGTGTGACGAAAAAAAATAAGATATCACTTTAAAATACCCTTAATTTACCCCTTAAAACAACAAACACCTTAACATACATCCAGGTGTTTAGTAGCCAGAGATCCTTTCATTTGTTCATTCATTTGAGAAACAACTTCATTAGAAAAGTTCTTAATTAACATATGAGATATTTAAGTTTCCCCTTAATTCACACATTAAATAGAAATATTTCAGTTCACTGTGTTTTTAAGGTTGAATCGGGGGTTTTATCTCAGGCTGCATCACTCGGGGAACTTGTTTTCCTCGTGAAGTTTAAAGAGCATGACGAGCGCGACGACGCTCGGCCCCACGTCTCACCGACACCAGGTGCGTCCTCACCTGCAGAGGGTAGGTTCTGTCCGAGTCGTAGGCGCTGAGGTCGCCACACGCCAGGAAGGGAACGATGATGCGGTTCGGACCCTCTAACTGGTTAAAGTCTACGTCTGAAAGACAGAGACCAGAACCCAGACTGAGACCAGGACCAGGACCAGGACCAGGGCCAGGGCCAGGGCCAGGGCCAGGACCAGGACCAGGGCCAGGGCCAGGGCATGCAGGGAGGCTAAAGAGTTAAGTTCCTGAAACAAATGTGACTTTTCAAAGTGAACTTCCTCTAACTGACGAGATCCAGAAGATAGAAAACACTGGTGTGCTGGTGGCTAATGCTAATGTTAGCAAACACTGACACACTGATACTGCACTGTTTTAGCATTTAGCATTTCTCTTCAGCCAAAAGTTACACAGGCTCACTTTAGTCTTTCCCTTAGTCCACTTTAATACGCAGCTGAGACACTAAATATATACTGTTTTATAACAGCACGGCTTTAATGACACAGGAGCTCAGTGAATCTCCATTCTGCCCACAGATTCCTGTTTTCCACCAACATCAACAGGTTCTGTTCCAGTTTGTTTGGATCCAGTTCACAAACCACAGAGCGTTTGTCTATCTTCAATCAGTTTGAGAGTCTTTTCTGATTTCATGTTCAGATTTTGAATGCTCTCTTTGGTTCCCACCTCTTAGTTAAAGATAGAAAAATGCCAGATTTGGTGGAAAGAGGACCAGAGAGACCGAGTCTCAATATGCAAACTAGCCTGCGGAGTGAAAAGATAACTTTGTTTTGGTGCCATATAAAGCTTCCAGAGACACTGATGATAATCTGCACATGAAGACCACACGTGGAAAAGTGCTCAAGTTACTGTAGGAATGATCCAGCAGGGGGTTGGACATGTTGGGGACGTAACCTTCAGGAGGAGAGTAGTTCTGACACACCACGAAGGCCTCTGCAGACAGACAGAGAGACAGACAGGCAGACAGAGAGAGAGACAGGATGTCATGTGACACCACAGCTTCATGTGTAAATCAACGTCCATTCATGTAATCAGTTTAAGCTTATTGTCAGTGACTGGACTGTAGTAAAAACTAGATTATACACACACGATCACTGCATGAGCCGTTTGAGCCGTGTGATTGGTCGACTCACCGATGCTGGAGTTCCTGCTGCTGCGCGGCTTGGCGCAGGTCACACCACTGAAGAAGATCTTCAGCTGAGAGTACAGCAGAGTCACGTCTTTCCCTCTGAAGATCTGAGACACGCAGGGCAGGAAGGGGTTAACACACGGCCCACAATGCACCACTGCATGCAGCTACTTTACACTGTGTGTTATCCAGAATAAGAGGATGTGTTTCCGGGTCAGTGAGCAGCTGCCGGGGAACCAGCGGAGACTCCAGGAAGTGCTGGCCAGGAAACAGTCCGACACAAAACCTCGGGAACTATAAACGTGCTCATTAATGAGCTTTAGAGACGCTGGTCCGTCGACAGAGTCAGGCTAGCTGTTTCCCCCCGTTTCCAGTCTTTGTGCTAAGCTAAGCTAACACATTTTGGAGAATTAGGAATTCGTATAATTGATCAACCCCATGGACACGACGTGGACTCACCTTGGCCACAAACGTTCCTCCAGGTTTCAGGACGTGAGTGGTGATGTTCAGAGCCTGAGAGACAAACAGCCGTCAGCGTGACTTCACACGCCGACAGGTGAGGACAAGACAACACCTCTGTACTCACCGCCAACAGGAGCTGAGCCTGGATGTACTCGTCCACGTCGTGGAGCCCGGTTACTACGGAAACAGAACATCAGATAACCCAGGCAGATGAATAAAAACAGATGAGCGACAGGAAGTGAGCGTCTCACCGTCCGGAGCTCCGTCACACACCACCAGGTCGGCCGGCTGACCCTCAAAGTGACGGATTATCTCCTGGGCTGTGGACACCTGAGCGGAGGAAGGACACCGGGTCACTTCTGTGAGGGAAGTCGTTCACCAGTCCCTCAAAACAACATGTTGCTGCTGCATGCAGGTGTAGCAGCACAGGAAGTCACGTGTTTATTCACCTTAGTGATGTCTCCCTGGATCTGAGTGACTCCTGGCAGAGGAGCCATGGCCTGCAGGTCCACGGCCACAATCTTCACCTCCTCCCCCCCTCCGCCCTGCTCCACCTGCTCCTCCCGCACTCTGGAGTGGAAAAACAAAACAATGAATCCACAAAAATGTCTTTAACTAAAGACTTCAAAGTTTGACACTCCCGGGGAGAATAACCCACCTGAGTTTGCGACTGAGGACCTGACTCCAGCTGCCGGGAGCTGCACACAGATCCACCGCTCTGCTCACACCTGGGAGGGAAACATACAGAAACAATCAGACATGTACTCAAGGACAGAAACACGGACGGATATGAAGCGAGCTTCAAAGCAGTCAGGGAGCTAAAAAGCTCAGTTATATATATATTATATTTATATCTCACCCGTGAACAGGTTGAACTCGTGATCCAGCTGCAGCAGCTTGAAGGCGCTCCTCGCCCTCCAGCCCTCCTCTTTGGCCAGGCGGTAGTAAATGTCCCGCTTGTCTTTGGAGGAGCGACCCATCCTGACCTCTGACCCCTGTGATGGAAAACGAGCACACCAGCCGCACGTATACTGGTTTCTGTTGTGATACACAGCCCAGCTGGGTGCTTTTCTATTCGTTTTTACCAGATCACTATCAGTTGTTATAAAGGCGTCCCAATCGCATTACACTGTTCTAAACCACTGTGTAAACCACTAAAGTCAATATTTTATAAACAATTAGTGGTGTTTGGTTTATTATATGTTAGCCGACTTAAAGAACGCCCCTTAAGGAATAGAAAAATATATTTAGTTATGATTTAAAGAGCAACGTTATCTTGCTGAAGACCGGTTACCCTGGTTTAATTAACTTTAAATGGAATTTGGCGTCGAGTGCGCAAGAAAGGCATATTTCACGGCTGTCTGGGTTTATTGTCTAATGTTAGGTCAGTGTATGTCTCTGGGTTGGACATCACACACATTAATACTAATCGATACATATAAAATAATAACATGATATCTTCGTTAAACAGAGTTTATGAACATGTACAACCCGTTTACTTACCGTTCACGTGTTATTCCGGTGTTGACGCTAGAAGGACCCCGGAGTGCCAATAGCTGTCCCCAAAGCGCCTGTTCGAAATGACGCCGTATCAAAGCCACCACCTCTGCTAATAGATACAAATAAAAATATAAATAAAGATAAGAGTACACATTTACCTACATTTAAATTATTCGAATATAATTTAATCTAATAATATAATTTAAGTGTAGGTTTTTTTGGCTGTTGGTGTTCACAGGGTTTCCTGTTCTTAGCAGCGGCCACACGGTGTCGCTGCAGACACATGAAACCGCTTTCTATTCAAACAACACGGGTGACCCCAAAATATCACTCATGTCACTTACTGGATCCAAGTAAACTGACTTTTTTTCTGTATGAAAGAAGAAACAAAACTATATATCTATATATAGATTTTTTAATCTATTTTGTATATACCTTTATTTATTTTATTTTTTAATTCTGTTCTGCACTGTTTGGTGAAGGCTTAATCTCGTTGTACTTGTGTATATTCTATTCTATTCTATAAAACTGAAGAAATAATGGTTATATTGGAGCTGGGATTGTATTTAAAGCTACAGAAATACAGAAAGTGCCGTTTGCTGTTGAGACACTATGAACCAGAAGTATTTTAACTAGTGGACTTTTAAAGGGTTTGTGGGTGGATTCAAAGATGTGTTCATTATTTGCCCATTGTGTGAAATGTTTACAGGATTATTAAATGGTTATAAATGTAAAAATACATTTAGCCAAAATCTATTACAGGGAAACAGACTTTAACAATTAAGAGTACTTAAATCATCATTATCAGCCTCTTAATTAAATACATTTAAATAATATTAACTTTATTGGTCATTTTATAACTAAATGAAAGTATTTCCCTCCTCTATTAGACTCCATGAAGTGATAGAAACAGGTTGTTTTTGAATGATGTGGAAAAGTTCAATCAACACAGAAAGTCCCTTTATATACAAAAAGTTTATTTTAAAAATTCCCATGAAAAAATACTTTCCCAGAATTGTCTTAACACCGAAAACTGTAACACATACATTAAGAAATTAGTGGCAACTCTTCAACTTAACGTGACCAAAATCAGACTTGGGACCTGATTTTATTCTCGTTTTTAGCAAAAATATTTCTCACAAAACTAAAAGAAAACAGAAGACAACTTAAATAAATAACCACAGGAAGAGGAATGTCTCTTAAAAATAAATAGAACATATAGATATATATAAAAAGAACATACGTGTATTCAAAATAAAAAACACAATATTTGCATTGAATGTGCGTTTTACACTCGAGGCTGAAACCACAGAACGTCGTCATCAAGAGGAAACCATCGACAAGCAATCAACCGTCTTTATGAATCAGTTGGTTACCGTGGCGACGCTCCTCCAGCAGCAGCTTTCAAACTCAAGGCACTCTGAACCGGGAACAGCCGGCGGCAGCAGGGGGCGCTGTGGAGCAGCGAGGAGTCCTGCTCATGTGTTCGTGCCACGCCCCCACCCCGCCCCGGCAGCCAATCAGAGGCTCTGCTGGCTGGAGGAGGAAGACGAGGAGGAGGAGGAGGAGGAGGAGGAGGAGTCTGCTGCGATGGCGTGGAGCGTGATGCTCTGCTGCCCGTCGCCGCCCGTCACCCAGGGGTGGAGGAGGACCTGCTCCAGGGTCGGCCGCTCGGACGGCTGCTGGCTCAGACACCAGCCAATCAGCTGCTGGCACTCTGCGGCAGAAACACGGGGAGGTGAAGAAGAACCCCGGCAGGAAATGACACGCTGTTTAAAACCAACCTATAAATGACCACATGTTCCTTGTAAACACGCTCACACCTCCCACCCACAATAAAGAGGGTTTGTTGCCCTGCGCTGAGGCTTTCAGGCTCCACCCACAAGACAAAGTAAAGGTCAGTGTTGTGCGTCGAGCGCCCCGACTCACCTGAGGAGACTTTCCGTCTGAAGTAGACCCGTCCTCTCAGGATCTCCTCGTCCTGCTCGAAGGGGATGTCCCCACACACCATGTCATACAGCAGCACGCCCAGCGACCACACGGTGGCCGAGCGGCCGTGGTACCGGCGGAACCGGATCCACTCGGGGGGACTGTACACCCGCGTACCTGGAGGGAGGGGGGGGGCGTTAGGCTTTTCATATCCTCGACAGTAATTAGGCTGCAGGCGTCGACTGCAGCAGCAGGAAGTGGCGACAGACTCCTCTGTCCTCGTCCAACGCAACAGAACCGGTGCATGATGGGAGATATAACCCCTTTTTGCTGTTGTCATGACAACCGCACCAGTAGAAAACAGCAGTGAGACTGTGGGTCGGACTCACCGTCGAACTCGGTGTAGGCGGCGTCTTTGAGGACGGCCCCCGAGCCGAAGTCGATGAGCTTGATCTGTCCGGTCCTCAGGTCCACCAGCAGGTTCTCGTCCTTGATGTCCCGGTGGACGACGCCGCAGGCGTGGCAGTGACGCACCGCCTCCAGCACCTGCAGGAAGAAGCCGCGCGCCGCCGCCTCGTCCAGCGCGCCGCGCTCCGTGATGTAGTCGAACAGGTCCTGGCCCGGCTCGGGACGCTCCATCACCATCAGCCAGCCGTCCAGCCGCTCCCACCAGTCCAGCAGCCGCACCACGCCGCCGAACGCCCCGCCCACCTTCTTCAACAGCACGATCTCCAGAGGAACCGCCGCGCCGCACTGAAATGTTCACACACATCAAAACAATTGTTAGTTGCAGCTCTAAAAGATTTAAATACCATTGAAATTACACAAAAATACTGTGATTAACTTCAAACTGCTGTAAACCTTTTCAGGTTAACCTCAGTGTTCTGAATATGACTTGTGTTTAATGTTGAATTAATCTGGAATCTGAAACGCAGGTAAATCTCACCAGAGAGCCCCACTCAGTCACTCTGTCCCTGCACACGTGCTTCACCGCCACCTGCACATGAACACAAACACCATTAACACGCAGTCTCTGTGCAGTTAGCATACAATATAAACAGAATAAAAACATTTCACTGTTAACAACAAAGCTTTTTGTCTTTCAACTGTCTTTGTTTATGATTAAAAAAGTATTTCCCCATGAGTGTGGGGTGATAAATATAATTCAACGTGTTCCACTTCCTGCTGCCAAAGAGTGTAAAGCAAAACAACAAGATGATTATTCAGTACGAGAACAGAGGAGAGCCTCAGGGCACATTTCTTTGTGAAAACAAAGGCCACATGCCACAGGACTGCCCCCGTCAAGCTCAACAGCTGCCAACAGGACAACAGGAAGTACACACTGCCTTCCAAATAAAAGCACAACGTCTGCGTGCTTGTTGGATACAGAATAATCGGTTTGAATTTAGTCTGTCCAAATCAACACTGGCAGTTTAAAATGTTGTAATAGAAAAATAAGACATAGTAAATTGAAAAATAGGCCGGTTACACACAAAACAGAAAATAAATCAAATGAAATGTCACAACAGTGGAACCAATGATTAAATTACATTTATGGACATGACAGAAGCTACTGGATCAACTGTGAATTCAGAAAAACATAAAGTGTGTAATGCATAAACACACAAACAGCTTCTTCCTACGGGTCGTTTGGGGAACACAGAAATACTGTTGTGGCTGAATCTCAACATGTTGCTTTTTCAGAAAGGAAACCACTTTAACATAAACACTACTACTGCTACTACTACTAATAATAATAATAATAATAATGTGGTGATGTTCCCAGCTGCTGTTTCTAAGGTCAATGATTATCCAATTATATTATTAATAGTGGGGCTTTTATTTCAAAAGGCAGTGACCGGAAGCGCAGCGGCTTGCCGTGTGTAGCTTGACGCCGCGAGCCGCGGCCATGTGCCGGGACCAAAACAAAGCGGCTCCCCGCTCTTACCGGCAGCCCGTCGGCGAGTCGCACAGCCGAGTAGACCGTGCCGAACCCCCCGCTGCCGAGCACCGAGCCCAGTCGGTACAGCTTCTCAAACGGCTGCTTCTCCGCTTTGGCTGAAAAACAAAAATAAATAAATAATCAGTACTATTTTGAACGGAGTTTGGACGGTTGAGTGTTGCGCCAAAGGGGGGGGGGGGGGGGGGGGGGGGGGGGGGGGG
>JAVQJL010041297.1:0-22742 GCA_036024295.1 Nannoperca obscura
GATCGAAAACAACAAGGTGTCTCATCAAACTTGTAAGGGCTGGTGATGAATCACAAGTGCTGTAAGTAAGTAAATCGCTGCCAATGGCAGAATTGAAAAGAGCATTAAATCTAAGAACAGATTATCTATGTACATTATCAAATACAATACATTCAAACTAAAATACAATTCTACTATAATATCGTACAATATGCTATACTTTATAGAGACAATGTGTCATTTAAGTGCTGTTGTATTCCTGGAACAAATGAGTCTTTAGTCTCGAGTAAATGTAGTAGAACATACTGTATTTTATTGCCTCAAATTACCTCATGGTATCTGCAGATCGATATGGTCACAGAAAAAGGGGATAAACCAGTGGTGATTCATCTCTGACACATCCCTGGTGTTTAATGATCTAACAGACTCCAGGAGACTGAAAGTCTGACATGAGCAAGAAATGTGTAAAATGAAAAAGTAAAAAAGATCTGTAGTAGCAATACCTTGAAGGGTTCCAGCAGAAAATGCCACTGTACAAAGGATACCACTTCAGAGAATGAGGCCAGCATCTAAATAATGCAATAGAGGCTGATAGAGTGTTGAAGGGCACTGCACTGTTTCTGTGAAATCCTAACACCACTGACAAGATTGTTGAGTACAGTATGGCTTCAATAATACGTTTCAGATTTTTACAGATCACCTATGGAATACGATGATGCCTTTTTTTTAAAAATAAAACAGGACCTTTTAATGTCTTTCAAAAAGTATGTAAATCTTTATGAATACCTACATTTGTCTTTATTTGGTTTTTCTGATACATAAATGTCACCACTTAGGTCATACATGTCACCAGATGATTGAATAAAGTTCTGAACTCCCTTTCCCAGCACCCCGCAGGGACTCTATCTTTTCCATTTAATGGTTAGTAGATATGTGCTCGGACAACTGACTCAATTGCCAAATGTAGTTGTCAGATTCAGTACATCCTCATGTATCATCCACACAGAGACACACAGACAAAACTCCAGCAAACTGCTGAGAAAGACACGACAGCTGGATGAGGCTGCTTTTAAGACTCCAGACTAACACACGGTAAATAAAGTACAGGGTCGTAAAAATGCGTTAAAACTTTAAAATAAAACCATTCTTACATGCCCCTAGCTGTCTGAAGAAGCAGGGTCCATTTGCAAAAAAACATTTTAAATCCAATCTCCAAATGGACATTAACCTTCAGAGAACAAAGACAAAACTGGAAATAAAATTATTGGAACACCATTAAAGGTTAGTGCTCAAAGGGGAATGTAACTTAATTGTTGGCAAATTATATAAAATAATATAAAATTAATATTTAGATTAGATTTTCAGATAATAAAGAAGAATTATATTTTTAGAACTATGGGGGGAAAAGTTGATTGTCTTTGCAGACACTACAAGTTAAAATCAGTAGCCTGGGAACCAGGTGAATCTGCAAGCTTGTGTTTTATTTGCTCTGGCAGATTTGTCTGGTTCCTCTCCCATTGAGAAAGATTTCTATCCGACCTGGCTTGTGTCGGGCCAATCACAACTGTTTATCTAATTTGTAACAGGTTTGATACAATGTCTGTAGCCTACAGAGGAGCGTTTCTGAACGCACATTTTTGTAAACAACGAAGATGGCTGCCACTGGTGTGGAGCATTCTGAACATTAGATTTTCTAAAAAACAAGAACAAACAACTGCAAACAGAAAGATGTGTTTGCCGTACTTCCGACAGGATTCGCTCAGCGCTACGTCACTCATTTCGTTGCTCTGATTGGTCGTAGGTGGCGATGTCAGGCTACAAGTCTACACAAGGCTACATTGTCATTGGCAGAGCCTGGACACTTCACTTCAACATAACATGATATCAGATGCATCATCTTCACAGGCAGGTGTGTAATTAGTTGCAGTATATTGTGATATATTATGACTGGAAGACAGCCTGCTTTGTATTTACCTCCATATAAATGCTGTGGAGTTGCTGCAATAAGAGTTTATTGTTAGTTAGCTAATAAGCTAACACGAACAAAGTTGTATTTATGAGCTGCCCAAAGCATTACTTTCTTCATCGGCTCTCACTCACATCACTCTCTCACCCACACAGAACATTCAATGGTCAAGCTAATCAGAGATGACATAAAAGCTACACCATGTACTTTCTGTATTATCCTAACGTAGTTTCACGTGGGTAGAGTAAATATTTCCTGACTGATCCTGCGCCTCTCTGTGCACCTGTGCCTGTTTCCCTATTCAAGCCTCATCTGTCCCTTGTTCCCTCATTAAGCCCTCAGCATATATACCAGACATGGTCCCTTTTTTCCTTTGCCACTTCCTATACTTTCCTGTTTATGTAAACCTGCATGTTACCTTTGTCTTCACCCATCTGTGACCTGCATCCTTTCTTAGCCCTGTTGGATTTGGTTCCCCGTTTGGACTGACTTAAAGTCAAATTTGACCCTACATCATAGTCAAGCCCTTTTAAATCTGAGTCCATTTCCCTGTTGCCTATACTTGAATAACCCACTGAGTTGCACAAAGAAAAATATTCGTCTAGGGCTCCAAAAAGGTTAAAGCCAGCCCTTGCCTTTAGAAACAGTGCATTTTATGTAGCTCTGACACGCTGACACACACAACTGAAAATCAATTGGGTAAATGAAAGGGGAAAAAGAAGTGAAAAGAAAATCACTTAAAATCCCAAGGGGATTCTAAACTGTCTATAACCTTGACTAAATATATTCTTAAAAACATGAGTTGGGATATGTCTCCACACTGCTGTTGTTTATTAGTAGGATCATAACTTCACACCAGAGGCCTGTACTATGAAGCAAATTCAACATTCCCAGGATATCTTTTCATTATCTGGCTTCACTGAGCCTAACATCTGCAATCACACGGTGTGGGTTATCAACCCAGGGTTTCCCAATCTAGTCTTAAAAGGGGGGCAGTGTTTGCAGCATATGACCTTTCACAAACATGAAAAGTGTAGCGGCAGCAGAGCGGCATACTTTATAAATGAGGGCCAAACTATAATATTAGAGAAATACAAAGAAGTTAAAAACATCAGGCTTAAAGCAACACAGTTGCAGCTGCCAATTGCAGGAAAGACAGCTGAAGTTACCTCGGTAACCCCAAATCCTGCTTCATAGTAGAGGTCTGAGGCCAATCAATTTATTGGATATTCAATGTTGTGTGTGATGATCATTGACTTTGTTTTCATCATACCTGATTATCCAAACTTTACTTTAAACCAAACCAGTATTTGTTGCCTATAGGGAAATTCTTTAAATGACCAAGAGAGCCCCTTGTTGATGCTTTGTAACACAATTACCTTTCACCCCCACATATAACCTTAGGCATGAGCAGAAGCAACCTCGTTCACTATGTTAAAATCCTAATATTTGACCATACTACTTTCCAAGAAGTGGTTTACAGGGCTATTTTCTAGATGTCAATAATTATCGACTCTAAAACAAACTACCATACATTGTTTGTGCGCTGTGGCTTATTTTTCTGACAGCTTTTCTTTGTCTGGTTCAGAAATGATGTGCATGGCTTATCTTTATGAAACACAGAAGCTTCTTCAGCTCTATTTTCATGTAGCCGGATTTTGAATGTTGTTCAAAGCATGTCTTGTTGTCAGTCTATCAAAGGCGAGTAATAAACAGTTTCCCCCCAGAGTCTGCTTTATTTAGCTGAAATTACCATTTTAAGAGGAATAGGTTGGATGTTGCGTGATTGTCTTGAAACAGCATTTCTGAGCAACAAAATTGCATGTAAGTATGTCGCAACTCCAGTGTGAACATACAATCAGTGTCTGTGCAGATTTGTGTAGAAGGACAAATAATCATATCGGTAACAGAAACAACACCAACTGCAGCTGTTATACCTTCCTGTTTTTTATCAAGTTAAAATTATTAGAAATATCATTATCAGGGTGTATAATTTGAGTCATGAATGAAGACTGAAGAGGACTTTTCTTTTCCTTGGCATCATTTTCTTTTCAAATGCATTTTGTATTTTGCAAGTGAGAGTCCAATCCTATCTGAGCCATTAAGTCAGTTGTTATTGTGTATGTTTGGGCTATTATTCCTAAAATAGCCAGCCTAAACTTGAAAAGGATAAATCAATTGTACACAATCGTTCACAAAGTAATTATAGATTATATTTTGAGCTTTTATAGCTGTTTTATGTATGTTCTGTTATTTTAGGAATAAACTGATTTTGGCTGTTAGTGTTGCTCCAGCCATCTTCAGTCCAAGTGCTCAATTTTTTATAAAAAAACTGCCTATTTTATTCTTATTTATAAAAATTCACTAGAATGGGAAAGTGTGTCAAAACTTTTGACTGGTACTGTGTGTATATCCATATATATATATCGATATATATATATATATACATCTATATTGGTTTATTTTGGATCTGTGGATCTATAGTTCATTGCACATCAGATGTTTACTTGTATAAGGGTCAATATGAATAATAATCAGATCTTATTTTCACATCATGTCATGTCGTTTGGAAGGAGATTATTTACAAAGTAAGAGTTAAACAGTGACTGACAGCCTATAGAGCTGTGTGTAATCTGGACCATGACTAAGTAAAGACTCCCTTTCTTTCATCTGCTTCTAGCATCTCTGTTGGAAGGTGTGAAAACACAAGGAAAAATGCAGGTGAGAGAAACGAGGAGGCCATTAGCTAAATGGAAGGCACCTTAGGTGACAGTCAAGAGTGCGGAGGTTATATATTGTGTGCTTGTGTTGCCTCCTTCCCTCTTTGCCTGCCATTGTGGGTGGTTTGGCTTTCTGGTAACACAGAGCCAGGCAGGAAATCAGAAAATGCTCTCCAACTGCCCACTCCAGTCCTCAGAACTATTTAAGAGACTTCACTACTAACCCTACTAACCTCTGTTTTTCTTCTTTTCAGGCTCACACCCACTGTCTTAGGCTTTAAAGTTATTGCTTTTTAGCCACTGCAATATCGTTGTCGGTTGGTCCGTTGGAGCGTAATGACTTTGGTGAATTCATGACTTCTAGCACACCATGATGTTGACATTTTTGCTGATATTGGGCAGACTATGAAATTTGCTACAGACATTCATGTCTGGTAGCAAGTCAAAATCTTAATTTGTCTACTTCAGTTTATGACCAAATACCTTCAAAATGACATCACCATCCGCCCAGCTGTACTTTGTGTTTAATACTAATTAGCAAATGTTAGCATGCTAACATGCTAAAGGATGATGATGATGAACATGATAAACATTATACCAAATAAATATAATCATTTTAGCATTGCCACTAGTGTGGCCGTGTATTCCCAGTCTCTTATCTTGTTCACACACATTTCACATCACACTCATGCACACATTACAATCATCAATGATTAATATACTCAAGTTAGTTTGCACAAGTCAGTATTTTATTTCATTTGGATCCTTTATTCATGTGGAATGTTTGTCTCTTGCTCTAGGCCATGTTTGTGACGTGATAGACCGGAACACAAGCTGACATATAGCCCTAATACCTTTTGGCACAGTGTTGCTATAGTAATGACATGAAAAACCATGAGGTATTGACCTTGAAGCAATCACGAAACATTTGTGACCCAGAATCTAATGAAAACATACTGTGTAACCTTTAGGTTGTTCATGCTTGACCACTAACAACATCCCCTATTGACAACAACCTGTGCTAATCCCATAGGAGTAGAATGTCTGTCTCCTTCAATAAGGATCTCTGGAAGGGTTATGTTCAGGGAAAAACAAATTCATTAGTGTGAAGGAGCTTTATACACCATCTGATTGTTTTGAAGCTCTTTTCCATTCCCAATTTTTCACCTCTAAAACCGTAAATAACCTAATATGAATAATTAAAGTAAAAGATATGCATAGCCACAGATTAATTTGAAAGGAGTCAGCTTGACTAATGAAGCTGTCATCAAGCTCTGTGTCTGCTTGGTTCAGATAGATCTTGGAAGCATGAAAACATGCCAAACTCAGCTGAGGAAATCGATGAACAGCTTTTCAAGCAAGCAATTCTGTGCTAGCGAGTAGTTTTGGAGTATACCCTCTGAAAGTCAACAGAAGTCACAATTAAGGCAGGTGGTAAGAGCAGTGGATCAAAACATCACTATCCCATTTATTGTCATCGAACCCTGAAGATGATAGTGTTGATGCGGCCTAGTACACACTCAGCAAGAAAGAATTTATGGGTCGTCTTCGGGTAAAGTTTTAATGATGTTTAAATAGTTGAATTTTGAAAACCTGAGGAAGAAAACATCCATCTCTATCACCCGAAGACACTGAAGTCAAGGACATGAAAACACTGCACTACACTGCAGACAATAGCCCATGGTTATTTCTCACAATCATTCTCATAGCTCTGGGCAAACATTGAGCATGTTAAATATCCGTGTCTGCAGACATCCTGCTTCAAATCCACATCATCCCACAAGCACATGGAAGGTTCATTACCTCATCCTAAACAGCCTTAGCTTACATTTAAAAAGGAGGCCTTTTGCATCTCAACAACTCTTTGTGTAAGGCTTCAGGTAGAATAAAATGCTAAGAATCTCTTACCTCTTGTTGGCAAAGACACTTCTTTATGCTTCTGTAGTCCTCTGCTGTGCTTGATCAGGCTTCACTGAGCACTATACTGGATATGTCAAAAATTCTTGCCATTTCCTCATACTACAAAGGGAATATGTTTTCTCAAGCAAAATTTCCCAGTCGAACACCTGAACACAACCGCGCACAAGACACAGCAAAGTCTTGTGCCAAAGTTTCAAAGTCCTGCATTTACTTATTATCCAGCCTGATCACCTCCCTGTGACAAGAGCACCTCCTGAACTGGAAAAACGTAATACAGAAAATTAAAAAACATTTAGTAGTATATGAGCGTAATTTGTAGCTATGGAGAGGGGAGGCCAGTGTTGGTCTGTGGGTCGTTTGTTTGTTCCACCACTTTGTTCCAGACTGAAATATTTCAATACTTTTTAGATGGATTGCCATGAAATGTTGTACAGACAAACAGACACCCAGAGAATGAATTCTAATGATGTTGTTGATCCGCTGACTTTTCCGTTAGCACCATCAGTAGGTACAGGGTTTCACTCATCATGTTAAACATGTAATCGACATTCTGTGATGCGATTACTGATCCAAAGCAGCTTTGCTGTGATGTGCATCCTGCCTCTGACATGTGTGATACCATATGTACTAGAATATTTAAAGCGCCATAGGAACTTCAGTGGCTGAGAAGCTATTTGGTCTCCTGGGTAGAAGAAGGCTGGAGATGTTTGATCTATACTCTAATGGCTCAGCGGTTGTGAGACCACATGAGGTGCACATAGACGCTATTTCCAACCCTCCCAGCCACCATCACCAACACAGATTGCATCCTTCTTTGTCTTGTTCGCTATTTCTTGAGCATAAAAATTGTCCTTGCAAACGTTCCACATGTGCAGTGGAATAACATAACTAGAAAGTAAAATACAAAATGATTTTCTAACACCCAAACAACTGTGAAACCAATTATGATAACACAGACATACTGAAAGACACACAACAGGAACAGGAACAGTTCCTTTGCTCTCATTATTGGAGTCTGACCATGATGTTGCTACAGGCAGTTCAAGATTTATGTAGAAAAACAAACCCTTTAAAAATGGATCTTGCATTCAATCTCTACTTTTAATATCCCCCTATCATACAAATTTACTTTATTGAAAATGGAAATAGCTTTTTTCTTTTCTTTCTTTGTGACTGATGAATCCCATACATGACAGCAATCAGGCAGAGCCATAATGAGTCATAGCGTATACGCCATCTGTTTCCTGACATTTACAGATGAAATGCTGGTTGTGATGTGTACTCCACCAACAAATTAATTAATATACAGAGAAAGTCTAGTTCTTTTCTTAATTACTGTTTATTTTTAAATACAGTAGAATCGGTAACCTGGAAATCTTTATAAGGGTCAAAGAAAATCCACAAAAACCACAGCTCTCTTTTGTCTTAGTATAGAACACAGTGAGCTCTGGATTAACAGCTGGACTTTCATCTGAAGGTAAAGACCTTAAAGGACCGTACCACTGATTTTGTATGTTTTTGCTCCTTTGTGTTGAGTCGCATACCCTTTTTACTTCTCCAAACATTTCTGAAAGCAATGGGGTTTTGTTTTCCTCACCCCTTCTCATCTGACAAGTAAGTGTTAACTACTTTCTATGTTTTATGTTGTATGTTGATCTAAGAGAAATATTCTACAACAAAATCATATCTAGATTGCATAGAGCAATGTACATATTCTGGTCAATGCAAGAAAAGTATGTGAAAGTCAGAGCAACAGTAGCTCAGCTGCTTATACTTGACTACAAAGTATAAAGAAAAAGCGAAAACACTACTCATCCTGTGTGTGACAAAAGACGTGTTTCTGAAATTAATACTATCAGTAAGTAATATGTGAAGAAGATTCACATAGTACAATATTACTCAACACCTGGTTTGTACCTGTTTGTTTACGACCCCCAACAACAAAATGCAAAGAACAATAATGAAAAATATACCCAAGACAAATCAGCCTGTAAGTACCAGTACATACACACATTAGAAGTAAAAAGCGGCTACCTGAAATAAATGTACAATCAATACAGATGCAAATAATGCAGCAGACAGGTGAGGTGAAAGTTGGATGCACTACTCATCCATTTCATAAGATATGTATTATTAAGCATTAATAATATTTTTTTAAATTATAAAATATTAATATTAAGCATTGATGTGTTTCATCACAGTACAATCATACATTTATGTGTGCAGCACTTCTTTAATAAATCTGCTACTGTGGTACCGCTCAATGATACTGGATACAATGCTCCTGCTGTACAGAAATAACTGAAATCCAGTGGCAGTCTTAATGGTTTGATAACATATTTTACCATATGAAACAATGCGGCATGTATTGGAGTCATCTGTAAATAAAATTCATAGGATTTGTTGTCAAATAGGCAAAATCATTGGAACTGTCCTTTAAGGGCAAAATGTTACTCCAAAGTATAAAGTTTGTTTTAAATCAGGTTCAGCTGTACTCCTCAACAACAGCGTCTTGGTGCCCTGTGATTATCAGCTGTTTGTATGTTTGTTGAAGAGACTAAACCCTATATACAGTATACAATTCTGCTCTGTAAAGGTAAGAGTGCCCTCTGTGGGATGTTGCTTGTCAACACCTGTACATTTGAACAGCTCAACCAACAGTCTTCAATATGCTTTTCAGATGAGCTTCCACATAAAAGGGTGGTTTGAATATTGTATAATTTTCCTGAAGATGGAGCTTGTATTGTTCAGTAACTATGACAGGGCCATAAACAAATTAACTAAAAACAAACCAAACATTCTGGTATGTTAGCCCACCATCCATCCACTGTCCAGACATAAACATAAACCTCTCATGCATAACGCTTCAGGATTCAACCTATGATGGAAGAACAACAGATATGCAGGCACTCAAGCACAGTGCCCTAAGTACAAGACACAATCCATCAATCCAAGCAAGACAAGTAGACACAAAAGTCTGAGGGATTTACCCTTGTCATAAATCATGATATAATGGACAGTATAAAATGAAATGTATTTTGGTCCACTCAATTTCAAATCTTTATAAAAATAAATCTTTTTTAAATAAACAATAAGCTCTCAGTTTTGGCTTTTGCCAGATTTCTTATGCTCATTGATTGTGTGCATTTAACCCAGACATGGTTTTTAAACTCCTCTACTTCCACATTTGCTTTTAGAAAATCTTTAGAAAGTCCACATTCTTCTAGTAAATCAAATATTTCACATGTCCATTCACCTCTGACAGACAAATCCCAATAAAGTAAGTCTAACTCCCCTATTCGTGGACAAACCCAGCCACCTGTTCCACAGGCTCACCATGCTGGTTTTCCTCCATCTTACTTCACGAGTCCCACACCATTTCTCCATTAACTGCCAAAACAGGCACACATTTATGTATTTATGAGGAATTGCACAATTATGAATAAAATTAAGATAAAATGTAAAGTTGCCATGAACTAATTCAAGAGGAACTTAATTGTAGATCTTAGTCAAGAATCTTTTAAATAGTTGCAAATTTGAAATGTGTTCTTGGATCTGTATATTTTTATGTTCACTTTTGCTCTTTGTCCAGAAGATGTCAGTGCTTTCATTCAGAACAAGGAGACACAAGCAATGCACTGTTTTTTGGACAGTGATGAGGAGTGATGATGGTTTGAATAGGAGCCGTCGGATAATGGTCTGGAAAATGGATCAGCATGCATGATTATCCCTCCTCCCGAGCTTTTGTCGAGATCTTGAAAGCAACAAAGGATACAGGAACAACTGAACCACTTCAGATAAATATCTATCTCCCACCACTGTTCATGTCATCATGTACATTGAAATCACACCTTTAATGTTTATTTATTAAATGTCAGATAATGTCACAGATCACCTTTGCAATAATTTTCAAGTGTGATCACTGCCTGCAAAGTGAAAGAAAATACTTGATCCTGCCATTGTAATATATTTGTAATATAATAGCAACACCCAGAAATAATGCAGTTTAACAAGACAAGATAATGTAATAAAGACTTCTTCTATAATGTGACAGTTTAGTGGGCCTCGGTCTCAGCAGGGATCAGTGAGGGCTTGGTGAGTTCTGGCCAGATCGATCACTCTATCTTTGTTGTGCTTGGCATCCATCTGCCATCAATCAGGTAGCGGTAGACACCTCCCAAGGTCAGAGCCCAGGTTGTCAATACTAGACATGATTCAGCATTTTGTCAATAAGGTAGCACCACCAGTGTCTCCCTATCAGATGCATATTTATCAAACTGCAATGATATACTGCAGCTGAGAGATAAAGAAGTGTATTTATTTAAAACAGAAAACCATGTGGCATCCAAAGCAACACTGCAGAATTATGTCAGGAAGTATGTTGGACCGAGGACCAGGATACAGTGGCTCAGAATAATCAGCTCCTAGGATGGACACAGGCGGGGAGGGGGGGGGCTCTGCTGCAGCTGGCAAGCTGAGGGTGCCACTTAGTGTACATTATTTATCCACATTATTATTTACAGAGCTGCATTCAGCCAGTCACAGACATGAGTTAAGGAACTTGTGCTGATCCTTTGCTGACCGAGCCAAATTCACAACACATGCAGACAAAACCAGTAAAGAAAAGCTTCTTATCCAGTCATTAAGTGATTCTGTGTGGAGGATGTGGTGCTGATAGTTTCTTATCGCAAATATGCCACAGACTGGGGTTTTATATGTTTTTTGTTTTTTTACCAATTCATCACAATATCTAACAATCAGTGAACATATAAAACAATCTCAGTTTGATATATAATATATTTTTGTGAAAGAAGTAAGAAACAGACATGAGTGGTCGCAGACTTGGTGCTAGCAGAATCACTGCAGGATGTTGTGATTCTTGGGTGTATTGGAGTTTCACAGCTGTTCTCTTAACCTTCTGGCATCCCCCCAGCCATCCTGCAGCACAGCAACAAAGAGCCTAATGAAGCTGCTTGTATTGTCACTATTAGCTGAGCAATGGCTGCAAAATAAACGTGATGTGTGTTTGGATTATACAGTGGTTGCCGACCTCCTGGTCTTTATGTTTCCATCCATTGACGGGGTTGACCTTTGGTGAATGTCACCTGTTATGCATTTTCATCCTCATGCAGGTGCATCTCTTATACCTGTGACATCAGCTGTCAATCACTGTCAAGCTATCAGGGACCTATATGGTGATCAAATTCCTAACCTCAGGACAAATGTTAGAAGGCAGATGATGCAGAGTCTACATCACATTTTCACTGCGAAAAAATTCTGATAAACTCTCATAAAACAAAGCTTGGGTCCAGAAGTATTAAGTTCTTATCAAGTTAAATCACTTAATATCAACATATTGGGCTTTCAATACTATTCCCCAGCCACAGAAAGCTTGTGCAGCCTGGAAGGCAATTTAGAGCAGGCGGGGAGCACTGGTGCTTGAGCAGCATGGTGTTGTAGAGTGTTGTAGACTGCAGAGGCCAAAAACAGGTTGGAGGAACAGAAACAAATGTTTATTGGTTTGAGAACTTAAGGGAAATAAACAGCACACATTTTGTTGCAAAGCTTTGTGAAAAATAAACAGCATACATACATCAGAGGTGCTTGTGACATGAACGGTTCTGTAAATGGGCAGTATGGGGAAATGTAATGCTATTTAAATCTAAAAGAAACACCATTTTATATTTTAACAGTTAAATAATTCTACATTTAAAGCAATATTTTGAAATATTGGGAGATATGCCTATTTGCTGTCTTGCCAGGAGCTAGATTTCATTTTTTTTTCATTTCCATTTTATTTATTTCACCAGGAAAATCTCATTGAGATTAAGAATCTCCTTTACAAGAGTGTCCTGGCCAAGACAGCAGCAAACCAAGTTAGATGAGGGGATGGATACCACTAGATATTACATTATATGCCAGCAGCCAACTAGCTTAGTTTAGCATAAATACTGGAAATAGGGGAACAGCTCGCCTGGCTCTGTACTTATCTGCTTTCCAGCACAAAAGCTCACATAAACCAAACTAGAGATTGTTTAATACAGTTTCTGGTTTTACGAGGGTTACATGCCTATATCTTGGCTAGCACAATTTTTTACACCTTTTTTGTAAAGATTAAACAAACAAGATCACTTAATTTAATTAGTGAGTTTTAGATATGATGGCAGGCATATTTTCAGTGGTGGAAAGTAACTAAGTACTTAAAATCAAAACACATGAATGCATTAATAATTCCAATACAATGATATCATTGTATTCTGCATAACGAGTAAAGCCTAACGACAATACTTTTGTAATTTTACTTCTATAACAGAGTATTTACATTGAGTTATTGCTTTTCAACCTGTAAAAGTAAAAGAGTTACTTCTTCCACCAGTGCTTGTTTTGTTACCTTTTGCACAGAGGGAGGCTGGCTGTTTCCCCATTTCCAGTCTTTATGCTAAGTTAAGCTAACCGGCTGTAGCTTCATATTTACCATACAGACATGAGTGGTATCCATCTTCTTATCTAACTCTCTGCAAGAAAATGTCAAATTATTGCTTTAAGAGCCAGTCTCACAGCATAAAAAAGGCACAAACACTTTTAAAACCCTCAAATGTGATTTCCCAGACAGAAACCATAAATCAGTTTAGCTAACCAAAATATACTTCCTAAAGTTACTCAAATTGGCTAACAGATGTCCATAGACATCCATCCATAGCTATCCATGCAGTGCAGGAATCGCTTACATATAGTATGAATTTCAAAACAGTTTGAAGATCAGGACACAAATCCAGCATTAGAGTGGACCGGAGCAGGCTGGTGTGGATTGAGTGGTGAACAGAGGAAAAGAGCAAGTAGCGGAGTGAATGAAAATGACAGCTTCATGCCCCCGTCACCCTGGCAGAGGAAAGACTGATGAGTCCCTTTTTTCCCAGCAACCTCTGTCTCCATCCATCATCCCCTTTAAAAGTGATTTGCCGGAGAGAACATGTCTCTGTCATAAATTACAGGGGATTTTACCACAACAAAGCTGATCAGATAAAAATATTTCAGAAGTTTGCTCTCCTCCAGTGAATATGTCAAGCATCCCTCCCCTGCTGCGAAGCCGCGTGAATAAACTGAATTCCAGGATTTTCAAAGTCGTTGTGTAACAATTTGCCAGAGAGCTCAAATTAGACTTGTTTAATCATAAACTATGATTTGTTTCTCTCCTTTACAACAACACAGAGACACACATGTGTGCCGAAATAACTGTGTGTATTAGATCAGCTTCAGCAGCTCTATCATCCTTAATTATTGATAAACCATTGTTACAGCCAATTACCTGATGAGCTGATAATCAGATTGAATTTCTACAATTTCATTGCATTAACATGGTCAATTTAAATTCTACAAAGCATGGCAGATTTGTTAGCAGAGATAAGAGTACATTTTTGGTTAAAAACAGTGCAGACTATTTATTGATATACATTTGTTCATAATTTAAAGCATATAAATCGTTCTTTATATCTTATTTAATTGTATTGTTATCAGTGTGGTGAAGCCAAGTTCCCAATGTAAGCTTTATACAGATAATAATCACCCAATTCTGCAGTTCCCCCCAGCTCTACAGAGTGTTTTAGCCCCGTTGAGCTTCTAGTTTTAGATCCTGCAACTTTACTGTTTTGGTTCACTCTTGTTCTGCAGTGACTAATGTCCTGAATACTGTTATCATAATACTAGCCTACCACACATATGTCTGTTGGAGAAGGGATCTGAAAATGTAACATCGTTTAGACCCACACATAATGTCCCATTTGCTCAGAGCACAACAGATGAGCTCCTTTGCATAATCAGATCTTCTAATCAGAGCAATCTTTGAGGAATGGGCATTAGACAACAAGCCTGTTCTAAAAATAGTTAGTTATTGTACTCTTGTTGCTGTATTTTTTAATTACTTTTCCATACATGTGTCAGAATGAGACTCTCCCCGAGATATGTGACGTAACATAAACACCAAGATCACACCTTCAGAGCAGCACCGACAGGGTTGCAGTTTCCTAGCAGCACCCCTGACTTTCAATGAAAGACGAGTAAAATTGGACAAAGATTGAATCTGACAAATTGAGCGGCTGAGGTTGAAAGAACAACATTCTGTCGGGCTCTGCGGATTAGATTTGTAGCTGTTGCAGATGGCTACTAAATGACTTCACTATGTTCCCAGTAGAGCTGTTGATTGCCATGGGAAAACTGTGGACAGTGGGTATTTGCATAAATCAGTCCTTGAGTCCAAATATCTTGAGTTGCTGCTGCAAAAACAGCACGAGCAAGGTATTCATGTAAAAATGCACCTGTCTTTTCAGTCATAAACCCACTCTCTATTTCTGTGTAAATAGACACAATAATTTTGCCTCATTTAAACAGATTCTAGTGTAAGTTACTGACTGTTTAGACACCTTTGCTGTGTGCAGTTTGCTTAACTTAACCAGTGCCATTTGGATCCACAAATGTGTGAAAACGCCTAGTATTGGTCTACTATCAAGGTTTTTAGTATCATGTTGTTGTGGCTTTACCACAGACAGGTTGTAAACAAGTTCAAATTAAACTGAATTTAAGTTAAATCAGCGATACCAAAAATATCACATAGGAAGGAGATTGGGGTGGCGGATGAAGATGTAACCATTCGGCTACACGGGTGCTCCCAAATGGTCATTCCTGCTAATGAATGCTTGCTGTGACCCCCCCCCCCCCCACACACACACACACACACACATACACACATACACACACACAGCACTGTCTCATGTATTGCATGAATATTGATGAGTCCAGCAGTTTTTTCACCTTTTTTCTTCTTTAACCTGCCTCGAGTGCAGAGGCAGGTAGCTGTTCAAATCACCGCGGAGGGTCCTGTTTGGATGAGTAAAACAGAACACTTTCTGTCTTTTGGTGGAGCCATCGGGGATACAAGCTAAATTACACGTGGGCCAGAGTGAGATCACAGTGAATTATTTATGTGCTTCCTGCCCTGTGCCCTGCTCATCTCGCTATGGCATTGCAGGGGTTGCGGAGTCAGGCCAAGACATGCCCTCAAGCTGTTATTACAACCTAGTGCTCCTCAGGCAGCCATAATAGCAATCGATATGGCCAGGGTTTTACTGGACTACAAAAGCAATACAGGGAGGATGAGTCAAGTAAAAAAGATGTTTTACAAAGCTGTATCTTCATTTTTTGTTCCGAGCAGGTGATCGTTTCACTGCTGTTTACCTCCTTCAGTCAGATTAGCCATTTATAGTGTGCAATTCAATTATTTCCTCCAATCCATTGCATTTCAAAGATCATTGGACAACAGTTTCCCCTGTCTCTGACATTGACATGGATACAGTGTACAAGTGATTGGATGTGGGTAAAGTGGTTTGGCTGCGAGTTTTGTGGCCTTAGAGCAGAGCTGGAGGACAGGCACTGAGGGAAGGAGATAAGGAGACAATGGCACCTGATGAAGATGATGGCTAAAGGGGAAGTCTTGGGATAGAGCACAACATGTTATGGTTGTCTCTTCACAACCACTGCTAATCCGATTACTGTCTCCATGCACTGTGGGATGTCATTTGAGATGGGTGTAATAACAAAGCCCAGATGTACGTGGCTCAGGCTTAGGGCTCTGTTTTGATGCCTGTGTGTCTTGCTTTAAGGGGGATTGGCTAATAATTTATTTTGCTGTGAGGTATGAAGGTAGGACGAGACCCACAACATTATTTCATCCTTGAAGGAAATTTCTCAGAATGGATGTTAACAGATAAGCAGGTCTGAAGCAAGAGTAGATTACATTTTTAAAGAATAGAAAATACAGGTTATTGAGCTTGTAAGACCAGGTCCAATTTAGTTCAGCAGCCAATTAAACATGTGCATGCACAGCCAGGACATAAGTTACACCTAGATAAAGTTAGCAACTAGCTGGTGAACGTAGTGGAGCATTTAACGGCTGAATGTTTCTCAGCTGTGAGTATTGGACTTACATTCATCAAGTGGCCAGAATCATGACTCCAAATTAATGCTAATGTTGCTTCGTGTATGCTGGATGTGTAAATAGGCAACAGTTTCCTAACAAATATTATATATATTCACCATAACAACTTTACAAAGCGATAATAATGCAGGTGATTGGTAGTACATGTCTGCTCTTAAAGATGAAAGAATACCTGCACACTGCTTATTTGTTTCCAGATCTTCTTTTCACTGTAGATGTGACTGACATTTCTAACACATAGTAAAGAAAAGGTGAAAGTGTATATAAAGGTGTGTCACACTCACCTTTACCTGAGGAAGACCGTGTGGAGTTGAAACTTAAAAACCAAGAAAACCTTTAGTCAAAACAGGCAAATGTTGAAGACGTTACTGTTCTGTATACTGTGTAAATCAGCTATTTGGCTTAGTTGTGACCTTTACATCTTATTATTCAGTTTATCTTTTTCAGTTCCCTTTTTAAACAATCAAAGTAATCTGTCAGATTCACAACATAAAAGAACGCTGTAGTCTAAACCAGCGACTAAAACATTTCTCTATGCCTGCACAAACGAGAAAGCTCGAGAAAAGTCAATTAAGATGGTTTCATTTTGGAGATGCTGACAGTTTTATTTGTGTGCTCTAGATTCTTTGACTGGCTGTCAAAAAACCTTACCTTTATTAGGTGATAGTCACATTGTGTTGAAAGGAAAATGTTCTTTTTGATCACTGAATTGTGCAGAGAGCTACCAGATGTCCTAGAACAGTTAACAAAACATTTATCTTTTATTTATATTTAACAAAATAATAAGAAATATAAAAACCCTTTATGGATTGACATTAAAGGGTCTAATAAAGAGTTTTGAATGGTTTGCAGTTTAACTAAATGAACCACAGAAAATAAGAACAGAATATAACACCATTTACATATCACTTCTAATTATAGAAAGGTTGGTGTTCCATTTACAGTTCTTTTCACATCTTTGAAAAAAAATAACTTGCAGGTCTCTAAAGACCTATGTCAAAGATCTGTATTTAAAATGGCATTCACAAGATTTTCATAATTAACCGCTGGCTTTTAATTAAGTTGTTTTCAGCTGTTGAACACTGACTAGAGTGTTTGCTGCTCCAAATTGAATCTACATTGTTGTATTAAGAAAACAAATAAATATGCTCACACTTCCATAGCCCAGCACCATGAATATTTCCAACGTGGACCACATCTACTGAATTTATTTAATCATCTTCATCTGATTAGGAATGGTCCCATTATTCGACCACTGAAATTAATATGAATAAGGTAATCAGGCATGGAAAATTAACTGTCGTGTTGAAGAATATCTAAATGCTATGCTAAAAGCCTTATAATAAATCCTCAAAATGAGCATCTTTCAAATCTTCCATTAGGTCTTTATTACCCCAGAGGACACCAAAAAAATGTTAAGGTGGAGTGGAGTGTTCTTGTCTTTTGGAGAAATAGCTATTTTGCTGTTGTTACACAAGTGCTTCCTGATCTGACACCACTTAAGGTTTAGGTTGATTTTGGGTTAAGAGACAGCTCATGGTTTGGGTTAATTTAATTACTTGGTTAATGTTAAGAAAACATTGTGGTCATGGCTAAAATAACCCCACTTTGACTGTCAGTAAGAAATCAGAAGCGAACACTGATCTCCCATGTCAAAGCCCCATTTTGTTGACCCATCCAACCACCCTGACCTCCTTGTTATTGGGTATTTGCTCAAACACTAGACACAGTTGAAACACTGAAACTAATGTTGTCAGTTTTTCTTCAAAGAACAATCTTGATTGAACCGCATTTAATGTTTCCTTTATTGGGGCAGAAACAGTTAGAGTAATGTGCACTGAAGCTGATCAACAATCTACAACAGGATTTTAATGCAAATACATATAAAAACGTAAGTAAGCCCTACTATACAGTAATAGTTAGACCCTTTGGGATATACACCTATTTCCTTTCTTGCTAAAAGTTAGATTAGAGATTGATACCACTCTTACGTCTGTACAGCAAATATGAAGCTGGAGCTAGCAGCTGGTTAGCTTAGCTTAGCATAAAGAATGGAAAAGGGGGTCTGGGGGGGAGCTAGCCTGGTTCTGTCCAATAGTAACAAAACCCACCTACCAGCACATAACCCATTCTATGTTGTTTGTTTAATCCATACAGAATCCCTGGTGCAACAAAGACAGACCAGAACTCTTATACACCTAATTTTTTAAATGAGGATTTGTATGTGTTGGGATTTAACAAATGCTGTGGCCCACCTCACAAAAATGCATTGGCCAAAAACAAATAAAACAGATAATGGTCAATTAAAAATCCTATTATCTATGAGAACAAACTCAGGGAATCCCTAAAAAACAATGACTTATACCAGAGTGGAGGAGGAGTGATCCATAGTGTAGATAATGTGTAGTGTTACACTTTGCACAAATGTACATTCAGTTCATACAGAAAATCATACAGTGTGTGTGTAAGACCCAGCTCTTTTTGTGAAGCCCCAGCTGACAGCTTATCCAATTACGGCCATAGAAACACTGGTAACAAGGGAGTCAACTCTGAAATTGCCTGGTGTGATTCAATGTGGCCCACGCAACATTTGTAAAATTGACAGTGTGATTTCTGACTTGGCTCCCAGCAGAGATTACCTCTCGCAGGACGCTGCTGTTTCAGAACCCTGGGCTCTGTGCCAGACGAGGAAGGTGAATATTGTACAGTGTTGTAGGATGTTTGCTTCAACGGCAGAAATCTCCAGTGAAAGCCTCTTTCAGAGTGAGCTTGAAAGTCTATTTGAAAGTCATTATGTTAGAGATTGTATACTGCAGTGTTCATTCTCCCTTAAATATGGTTGATGTTTTATTGTGATTGATATAGTTTAATCTGTTTGTTTAAGGCACAAATGGTTATTTGTCTGAACCCCTCATTTAGATTTTCTAGGGAAACTAAGAGCATCCTGCAGCAATGATGATCATTTGCTCAAACAGTAATTTAATAATATATGTCAATTCTACAATTTTCACGTCACATTGCGCCTGTTTGAGGATCTATAGTGCTTTGTATGCCAAGCTTTACATTCTAGCACTGCACATGTATAATAATGGTGGCAGATTTACCATTCAGAATTCTCAATCACTTTCTAAACAGTTGGTCTTTAATTTCAGACAGTAGTAGACAAAAGCAGACTTCTTATTTCAGCCTGCTGGTGTTGCAACAACGGTTGCAGGCACAATTCAATTTTCAGTGAGTTGATTGAAAATTGTGTCTCTTTCCAAAAAATATGTTTTCACTTCTAACATTTTATGAGAAAAGGCTTTTAGATGAGGACTAACCAATGTGTCTATAAGTTTCTAAAGAGCTGGACAGAGCTGCTAACATTACCCTTAGGTTGAGAGCGATACAAAGGTTTTTTTGTGTATTCCAGACAACTCGGAATTTGAACATTTCCAACCTCCTACTGGAAAAAAGCACACACTGTAAATGTAAACAATCAAGTAAAAAGCAACGTAAAGTATATTTGCTTGTATGTTATTAAAATAATACATTCTTTCACATACAATTCCAAAAGTGCTGTAAGATCAAATGTATAATGGCTTATATTACATCATGTGTCATTTCCTTACTCTGTTTCGTTTATATAAGCAAGGAGGCTGCACTGTTGAGAGTTCAAGTGTGTGTACACTTGTCAAAGAAACATCAGATTGTCACGGTCAGCCATGTTTTTTGTTTGTTTGGCATCGTGCACCTGGAACACTTGGAGGTTGGAATTTCCCAGTTTAAATTTCCTACTACCGACCTCCGACTGTAACACAGCATAACAACGGCTGCATACGCTCTCTTTCAGCATGAAGAAGAGAAATCCCAAAATTGACAGGCCTAATGTTCATGATTATGGTTGCTAAGCTATAATTGGACAATCACAATTTACCAAATGGTCAAATCCTCTTCTCATCTTTTTGCACTGCATCACGACCTTGCAATTACAATAAACTTGGAAGAAAGATAAAACAACAGACAAATGATAAGTTAGACTGTTATGAAATGACACTGTAACCTAGCATAATATTCAGGAGCACATATTCTGGGAGCTTCTCTAAAATGTATAAGTTGCTGTTCCAGAAGGCCTAAACTCCTGTCTTGTTGGCAATAAACAGAGAATGTGCTTTGCTGTGAAGTTAATGTGCAGTGGGAACAGCTTGAAAAGGCACTTTTTTTGCCTTTGTCAAAGTCGCAGTTGCCGTGCAGAATATTCATCAGTTTGCCTCAAATCTGACGCTCCTTTTGATGTGCCTGAAGCTTACGCTGATTTGCTGTGAAGACGTTCCTCTCATTAGAAATTCTTTAAACTCTCAGCCTCAAATCGCATTAGCTGAGCATGGCAGAATCCCTGGTGATGCAACCCCACACAGTTACTGTATGAGTACACCTACTGCGCGCAGTAGAAAAGCTATTTATCACTACACACCCTTAGGAAACAAATGAGGAAGTGCGCTAAGGAAGTTGTTTTGCTCTTGTCTCATCTGTTTACCCTCCCAAGGTCAGGAGAGTCAGACATGCATATTGATGATGGAGATGATAGCCCATCCCATGTGATGGTTTTGCCCCTGAGCAAGTGGCAATCAATGCGGGGAGGAAAACAAATTAGCTTGACACAATGTTTAGTAATTTAAGGCAATCAAAGCATGAACAATCATTCACACACACTCTATCAAACCCCCCCCCAAAAAAACAAACAAACAAAAAACATTATCTCCGCAAGCATGAGGGTCATTTAAAGAAATACAAGTGGAAAAACTGCAGGATATTCTTGTTTTTATCAAACAAACATAGAAAACAAAGTCCCAATAAATGTTCCAGCTTGCCAAGTCAATAATGCATGGAGCTGGGTTAATAATTGATCACACATCATATACTTTCAGTTCTTCTCTTTGTTGAATAATTGAGGGGGGAATTGTTATCTTTTGGGGTACCTCTGGGTTCCTGCTTCCCTGCAGCAGCTGAAGATGTTTTACACGTCCAAGTGCCAGTTACAACAAGGAGCCCAGTGTTTGGAATTACAGGGCACCTCCCAGCTGGGCAGTTACACCACTGCTGCAGCCACAACAGACATGGTGCATGAATGAGAGAAAAGGTCAAATAAATAAAGGAGATGTTGAAATCATAATTTCCCCTCTGATAATAGCCTTTATCATATTCACAGGTAGTTGACAATATTGTTTCAGTGCTTAATGTTATAGTTATATTGTGACATGGATGTAAATGTACCCATTCACATTAAATCACTGAATAAAAAAGAGGATCACACCTAAAAAGACAAATGCGCAAAAAACTAAATAAATGTCGTCAAAAATGACAATCCTCCAGATCTGTCAAACCTTTCACCCTAATTTCTGTACTGCAAAAGTGTATCTTCAGCATGTAGCTCCTGGCTGTGAGGTATTTAATGAGGGCTTGCTAAATTTGACTGAACTGTGAGAATGTCTCTTGTAGAGCTTTTTTTTTTATCTTGTCCAGACGCAGGCAGTTAATAAGCTCATTCAACTACATTTGCACAATTCTGACATCAGTTGTTTTTTCTTCTTTCTATTATGATTTGAGAAAAAGACAGAAAAGTGCCATTAATACAGCGGTTTTTCAAGTATTTGCTGGAAAAGAAGCTATCTGCTTTTACCCTGAAGATCTATGTGGCTCTTATTTCGGCTAGCTATATTAGAGTGGATAACCAGACCAAGTTTTCTTAAAGGAGCCCAACGGCAAAATCCCCTTGCAGTCTGTTAAGGTTGCCTCAAGGGACCTCCCCCCACCCCACCCTCCTTTGAACCTATAGAGCAGAGCTGAAGTGGTTTTCAGCAAAGGTTGCTTTTCACTTGGCAATGGTATCAGCAAAGGGTGTGAGTGAGCTTCAGGCCTTGTCAGTGAGTGAAGCGTGAATGCACTGGAACTCGGATGGCACAGGGTGGCACTTTGGCCTAACCCATCATTATTCCCAAAGAGGTTGGCTATGGCCCACTTAAATCAGGTCATTGAGCTGGCAGCTTATGATCCCTCATGTCTATAGGATGAGTCGCCTAGTGCTTGCTCATGGTGGGAACGTTGGGTCTTTGTGTGTGTGGAAGTTGGTCTCGACCGGCTCCATGTGATTGAGTGCCCTGAGATAACTTTGTTATGATATGGCGCTATA
>JAVQJL010041299.1:0-17352 GCA_036024295.1 Nannoperca obscura
CCCCCCCCCCCCCCCCAACAATATACAATGCCGTGCATGTGTCCAGAGCCCTTTATGCTCTCTAGCACATCCAGAGGCAAACTGTCACACACAACATCATCAGCATAATCAGAAAGCTCAAAGCTGGTATATATATAAAAAAAACACCCACATCTCCACACCCACTGCACCTTCTGGCACTGTCAATGTGTGACATCTATGTGCAAACTAAAACATTGCCAACTAGGATATTACATACACATAGCAGCATGAGCGTACCTACATAGGAATATGTCAACACATCTCTCACACATATCTGTACAAATATAAAGTCTAGGATAACATGACACAAAACTACCAAATTATATGAGAATCCCCACTTTAAGCAGCCCAAGTGTCATGCTGTATATTTAGCCTGTATATTAGCATATACATGCCCACTGTGCGTGAACCCAGTGAAACATGATGGCTATTTCAACAGAAGAAATAACATTCATTTTCATCCAATTCTGCAATGGAGTGAGATGGGCTTTCATTGGAATGTTTTGACCTTGCGGCGTAGATGCTTAACATCCCAAGAATGAAATTGGCACTCCCAAAATGGATTTGGCCTGATGTGCAGAGGCTTATAACAAGTGCCAACTCTGTAGTATTTAAGAGGGTACTGGCGGAGAGACATAGTATGTGTGCGCGTGTGTGTGCGGGCGTATGTTTTACTCCACACACACAAAGCTACCAGTGTTTCATTCCTGGCTAAATATTTATAACAGAGAAAGACACAAAGTAAGTCAGACAAACACAGACACACACACACACACACACACACACACACACACAGACACTCAGAGATAGACATGGGGGAGAGAAAGTAAGAGTGAGAGAGATAGACAGACAGAGAGAGAAGAAGGAGGAAGCTTATTATTTAATGTCCTACTTGGCAGAGAGCTGTCAGAAAGCAGGAGAGTGGAGAGTTGCCAGGGACTGACAGAACAAAATCACCATTCGTCTTCTTCTCTTCAAGACATGGACAAGCGTAATGAATTAAGATCCGACTCAAGCCCCTTCTCTCACTTCTCCAGCTTGTGATGTGCAGGCTTCATAATTGTGGGTTTCAGACCAGTGAGTAGCGACAGCGAGGTCCCAGCAACACAGCATTAAATCAACACAAAGGGCGCCATTCATTCTTTTAGAGCCTCATTACGTGGAATGATCTCTCTATCAAGACTCTAAACTCTCACACTACTTCAGGTGCACACACACACACACACACACAAAGCCCATTACCTCCGGTGATAGCTCCACCAGCGTTTCCAAACAATAGCGGCAAAAGGCAAATTAGCAAACAATACGTTGTGCTCCCATAGACTGGGTGATGAAAACCGTACAAGGCGAGCTAATGCATCTCAGGCAGGCGAGATTCCTGCTCCGCTCTTATCTTCCCCTAACACGCTATCAGACAAATTAGCAATGGGGTCCACTTTAGAGTGTGTGTGTACGTGTGTGTGTGTGCATTGGCATGTGTAATTTGTGTGTGTCTGCATTTGGCAGTGTGGTCCACTCATCGTCTGCCTCCTCGCTTGATGTTATTTATGGCTGTTTAAATGATCTCAGACACCTCTCATTTGTTTAGACAGCTCCAATTGGCTTTCTGTCTGAAGAAAGAGGAGAAGAGGAGGGCTCAGGAGTGGCGGGGCCAGAGGGAGAGACGTGGTGAGACAGAGGTGGGGAGGTGGGGAGATAAAGGGGAAGGTGTGTGTGTGTGTGTGTGTGTGGGGAGGGGGGGGAGTGACTAGGCAAACCAAGGGCGGGGTGTGAGAGATGGTTGAGAGCAGTACAGGGTGAGGAGGGGAGGCAACGGAGATGGATGAAAAGGGTTAGAATTTGAAGGGGAGTGAGAGAGGAGGCAAAGGGGTAGGTAGATAAAATCAAGATAAGGGGAGGACGGTGAGGAGAGGCAAGGAGAAAAGAGTTTAGGAAGGAGAATTTGCAGGAGAGTTAGAAAGGCGGAGAGTAGGTGAAGGAAAGGAGACCAGGCAGGGCAGCAGGTCGGAGGACAGAGAGAAACAGATCCATTTTCTTTAGTCTCACTGTCATCAAAAAGTCACAAATGACTTCTCGGCATCTGAATTTTCACCTCGAGTGGTGAGTGGTATTAGTTGTTTCCACTGCAGGATTTTAACACTACATCAACTTTTATGAGTTAGTAAACATGTACAGTATCTATTGATTCTGGTCCAATTTTACAGGGTTATTGCAATGGACATTATTTTACTCTTTCCAGAGAAAATCCAATAATTCTGTCAACTTGCCACCCCACAATTTTTCGGAAAAATCTATGACTTAACCTGGAACACTCCATCCCCGACATAAATACAGCAGTCAATTGTATAGATAGGAGTTTGAATGATTGAGAGCATGCATGAATTCAGAATGAAAGAAAAACATTTCACCAGTGCCATCGTCAGGTCAAATTTGTGATTTATCCAATACTAATGACAGGTATTTGCTAATTTGCACCAAACAGAAAATACAGCTGAATCATCAGCCTGAGCGGTATTTTCTGTTTGTTGCAAATGTTAAGCACATTAAACACAAAAACATAACATGGTAACATTATTCCTGCTTACCATCAGTATGGTTAACACATTGTGCAGCTTCACAGAGCTGCTAGCAAGGACTCTTAGTCTTCTAGCGGGGAAGCAAGACCAATCGCTACATCGCATTTATTTTAGTTTCTCTTGAAGAAAAAAATCTCAGAAACGATCATGATGATCAATATTAGACACATTTATTCAATGTCCAATATTTTATTCATGTCCAAACAAACAGACGTTTGTCCCGGCATTGCCTTGTATTTGAAGTGGTGTCATCTTTTCCATAACATTTATCCAAAATGTTCTGGTCTGTAAAACACAGGGGCAAGCGAAAACACACGGCAGAGCCTGGAGCCAAAGCCTTATTGGGAAGCTCCATGTCACAGGTCATTAAGTTCCCACAGTGGAAAAGGCCTCAAAGTGTATGTGCAGTCACGTTTGTGGGTTTACATGCATGCAGGTACATCTATCGCCGTATTGTACAGTAGGGACTATATATTTATATATATATATATATATATATATATATATATATATATATATTTATGTGTGTATGTAGTGTGTCTGTGTGTTTGTGATGCTCAGTGAGGAATCAAAGCGTATGGACCAGGAGTGAGAGAAGCCTTGTTTGTCTGATTAGGCTCCTCCTGGGAATACAGAGGAGCTAGTGGGAGGGAGGGCACTTTCTGCTCTGGTTGTTAAAACACGACTCTACACACACAAACAAACACACACATACACAAAACACGGAGTTGAAATATTCAGATGTAGACACAACTGCAGACACACTCACACACACGCTCAATTAAATGTGAATTTTATGATGTAATTTCTGCTTTATTGTGCCAAGGCAGTATGGTCTCTGGGCACTCTAATGTTAATTGCCACTGAGGCTTGCTGGGGATGTTGTTGTTTGTTGCTTCTGACAAGTTTGGGTTGTTGAGCTTCGTAAAGGATGTTGTAAACAGCTGTGGTCAGCTCACAGGGCAAGTAGCCTGGAGTCTTTCAACAGCGGATTTGCATGGGAATGGAAATGAGATATAGACCTCACAGTACAATGACGTTTCTTTGAGGAACAATGTACACATGCATCTTACAATTTACACTCGCAGAATGTGTCTCACATATAAATGAGATAACCATAAAGCAGTGAGTTAGTGCCATGCTTAAGAGAAACAGAGAGCACCCACGGGTGATGTCACGTGCCACATGGAGACCAAAACCCCGATCGAGCGGTTGATCCCATGACCACTTACCAAAGATTAAGCTTTGAGTACTGTTTAACCACAGTTTGGGGCATCATGGTCTTTGAACCAAACTTCACCTTTTGTTGGCCTACAGCAGTGTTTCTGTCACAACCCCCTTCAAAAGCCCCCGATCCCAGCAAAAGTGGATTCCATTTTTATCAATCATTAACAATATGGCCGACTGAAATACATTTTGCTTTACTACTCTAAAATGTACAAGAAGCCCTCGTTCTGCAACATCCACAAAAGAGGCCTCCCTGCAGAAGTGATGAAGATGTGAAGGATACTGTACTAGATACAATAGAAATATTGACCTACTTCAAGAAAATATTTTATATTTTTCAAGAAGAAAAGATGAACACCTGCAATGAATGGATGCACACATGTATGGTCAAAGCCAACATCAACTCAAAACATATCAGTGAGCAATGCTGTTGCATTGTGTGAAATGTTCCTTTATTAGTATTACCATGGCTACTGCAGTTTATTTTGAGTCAATCCCACATACATCACCGATCTGCTGGACATACTCACTAATGCACTAAATGTGTATTACTCCACGTGTGAACATAGTCCTTAACAATTGTTATTATTACTAGTCATGCCTGTAATCTTTGCTAAAAACTAAATTGCCCAGCTGTTTTAGGAAATTAGTAAAACTATATTAAAAATGATACCATATATTTCCTGTTTTTAAAGATGTATGTCTCCAGTAAGAAGCAATGGGCTTGAGGCTGAGAGCCATATTGGGAGAAGGACATACATATTGCATTTTAGTAGAGTAAAGTCTAAACTTTGTTTTAGACTTGTTGACACTAAAAAAAAATATATATATATATATATATATAAAGCATAATGCCTACTAAATCTTTTTATGATTGTGTATTGCAGTCAGTGTTATATTTTCTTCTAGTCAATTGTAGTGTTATGTTTAATGTTAACATAGCATTTGTCTCATGATAATTTTAACTGCTTTTTGTGAACTTTTCCACCTGGGCCTCCTGCTCCTTCCTTACTTGGACCAAACAGTATGTATTTCTTTCAGCCGTGAAGCTGTCGACCCTCATCTCTACAACATTCCTTGAAAACAGCAGAGTTGATCACCTAATATTTATAGTGCAAGCTTGTTTTTGTCGTCCAGTAATGGATTGAAGCCTGCATCAGACACACTGGACCTTGCCTTTTTCTTTCTGCTTACGACTGTGTTTGTAATTCATTATTTCTTCTTAAACTGATTGACTGTTTCTTTGACAATGTCTTAGAGACGTGGCATACCATGTTGTGATTTTATTCCACTGCTATTACACAGTGTTTAATTCAAAGACATACTTTTTTCTCTCCGCTACAACAGCACCGACTATATCAAAGAACACACCGCCTAGCAAGCTAATTATTAATACAATGAGACAGATTTGAAATTTATGCATATCTGGAGCAGTGACCTCTGCCGACATCTAGATTTGTCTTTGTGATGTATCTGCTGTGACTGCAGTATGGGAAAGCAATAAGCGGCACAGTTAAAAAAGTAAGGGGGATTTATCTGTAGTGGTGGTAAGTCGATGATAAATGGGTTAAATAGATGCTTCTCTTTAAAGGTAAATGAACACAAACTGGGGAAAACATGTAACTAGGTCAAAGTGGAAAAGGACTTAGCTTAATGGCAAAAATAAATGCGTTGAAAAGGAAAAACAGGGATAATTATAAGTGTATGTGGAAAAAGTGTACGAGCATTATGCAAAGGAAGAACATTTATTTTATTAGGAATTAACTGTAATGACATGCCAAATGTAGTAAGTGATGATAATGTAGGCTACAAAATGCAGCCACAAATTAGGGTCTAAAGATATAAATGATAAAATATCAAAATAAGATGTTAAATTAAATGAAAATCAGGCAAATGTTGATTTGTGTGTGCTGGTTTATATCAAGGCCTGTGCTGTGAGAGTATACTGCAGTCTGCGGTCCACGGGTGATATCTGCACCTGCGTTACTTAAGCATATCAAATGCAAATAGTGATGACTATGCAGAAGGTTAATAAGCAGTTTCAATCATAAGTTACCCTTTGATATGTTCATGTTGCTGTAAAGAGGGTATATTGAACAGATGAAGGACAAAAAGTTCAGAACTGCCATCCTGCCCTGACCCATCCCACTGCTTCAGCAATCAATTCTGCTGTAATTACCAACAACGGCAGCTGTCAGAGATCTGTATCTTATCTGAATGGACGATTTGATAATAGGGTTTATCAGCTGAAATGACTGGTGAGATCTTTACCACGTCAAGGATACACAAGGGTATTTGAGGACAGGGTTCTACAAGAACAGTAGCTTATCAGATTAAGGACTGTTAAATGGAAAGACAACAATGTTGGACAAATTCTTTCTAGCAAGAAGAAGTGCTCAACCTGCCACACCACAACTACTGTGTAACAACGTAATCTAAATAACCTAACTGACGATGGCTTGACAAAAACACGAGATGAATCGATATTCATATCCATAAAAGAAATCAAGGACTGAGGGCCACAGAGGTGAGTATATAGTCCGAAACACACCAGCACCATATAACACACATGAACCGTCACCACCTTACACCAACACAAAAATGGAGGAATCAGTCAAATGCGTCAAGCGCTGTTGGTGTTAGATGTTTAACAGAACTTCCTCACATTCCTGGACTTTTATTTTGCTCTTTTCAAGTGTCTTCTTATATGATCTGTGGTGTATCTGTGGTCTTCTTTAGTTTTTCTTAGTTGTAGTTCTCAGCCCACTGGCTTCGTACAATAAAGATAATATAAAACAACTTAAAAGAGACAAATGAAAAGAAACTGTTTAGCCATAGTTGAAGCTTAATAGGAATAGTTTGACAATTTGGAAAATACACTTATTACCTTTCTTGACAAAAGTAAGGCGAGAAGATCAATACCACAGTCATATCTGAACGTCACACACATTTGGGATTGGTATTCATGTTCTCATCTATCAAGAAAGTGAATAAACCTTTTTCCCGACCTGTCAAACAACTTCTTTAAGGTATCTTGTGAATCCCTTAACACACTACATATACTTTACATGCTGTGTGGTCCCATTGGCATGGTGCACCCTGTGGACTCAGCTTCTGTGTTTTAACACAAGCATACATAAGTAACACTGCAAATGCTTGGTGAACAGAGCTCCAAGTTCGTAAACCATATAATCTTTCCATCCATTCTCTTTACCCACTCATCATGTAGGCGGGCTGGAATCTATCCCGGTGTGTCTTGGGTAAGCCCTAAATAGGCTGCCGCTTCATCACAGGGCTAACATACAGACAATTTAAAGTTCATCAAAACTGCATGTGGCAGAACGGCAAGAATAAACACTAAACAGTAAACTAAATAAAACTACAATCATCTCTGTTTTCAACTGAAAGAAATGCTATTATACCACGGATTCCCTCAGTGCGTGCCCTCTGACGAGCATTTCAACAGTGAAGAGCCAGTAAAAGATATCCGCAGTTATTGCCCGTCTGGCTCAACAGTCTGGCAAAAATGCTAATAGTATTTTTCTGGTTTTTATTGAGTCTATTTTTTTCCAATTTTAGGATGCAGTTGCAGTTTTTTCGAGGGTAATATTCTTCTTTTTGTTTGTTTTTACTTCACTACATCTATGTATATGAGGCTTTATATGTAAAATATACAATACGCTGCTTGTTCAAAGTCAGACTTCTGGGAAACAGTGACTCCATGCTCTGTCTTGAGTGTTGCTGTACAATGAGGTTGTGGAATGAATCTGCTGGGTGGTTTATTTAGTTCATTCAGTGGCAACAGAAGTCAAGAGGTTCTCTTACATTCCGTGCAAGGACTCTCACTTGAGTCTGCTATAGCTGCTCCCGTGGACTTTTTCCACTCAACTCCAAACACACACACACACACACAGCACAATGGTGGTATGTATTTGCAGGACAGTCTTACCAGAAATTACAGATTGGACTTTAATCTATTCAGAATCACGTGGAGTAGTTACACAAGCTACAACGATAAATCTACTTCTTACAAGTTAATATGGTCAGTGTTACACAGAAGGTGACATTCTCCCACTCAAATGTAAAGTGAGTATATGAGATGATGTGTATGATGTCAACTGTTAACTGAGACAAATGAGCACTACGTGCAAATACACTATGTATTTCTAGTTGCTATGCAACTGTTGCTTATCCGGAATTTTAAATAAAAAATTCAAAAATTGACAAAAATTGAAAGGGAAGTTTTAGATACAGTAGCGAAAAGCATACATACCGAGAGAGAGGGGAAGACATGGGCGTTCTGGATGTTGTCAGGGCTGCATATATATATGTCAGTGTCATACAGACAAATGAATGATGCTGCATCTGCAGGGGAACATTCATTTTCCCAGTGTGCAGCTGTAACTTTAACTTTCTCCTGGTGTCCAGCCTTTATCACCCTGGGAGTCTTTATCTCTCCCTGCTGGTGTCCGTCTCTCTCTTTCAGTGTTGATCCATTTGAGACCGCAAATGCAAATGATTAAAAGAATGTGATCGTGTTCAAACCAGACTGCACATTCTCTCGGCTTTACAAAAAACACAGTGAACGCTGATTTTTGTTGTACTCAAAAAACTGAAAATTCAATCAAAAGTAATATTCAACCAAAAACCCTTGTCTTCTGTTGCCACCTGCATGCTTGAAGGGTATTTCTGGATTTTGTAGCTTGCTCCTTAGTGCAGAACACCAGTGATAGTCAGTTTAGGTTCACAATACAACAAAAAAAGTCAAAAGGTCTATAAAAAAGTGTGTGCAGTCACTAGGGCTAATCTAGCTGTTGCTTGTCAATAAATACCTCCAGGAGAGCCAAAGTGAAACTATTTCAACTTCGACCTTGGTTGCTGCTGACCAATGAGATAGCGGCTGTATGTGATGTAGCCAGAAGCAACACATGCAAGCAGGGGAGGTAGAGAGTGATGGTAGAAAAACTCATACTCTGTGTATCAGGGAGAAAGAACTGCATGGTAAAATGTCAGCAGTCTCTTGGGGCTACCAAGTTTGTGAATAGGCATATATTTATGAACTTGGCTAAATCCAATGCTAAAGTTAGCACTTTTTGATTGAGCATACCTGCACTGCGCTTTGCCTCTGCAAGTGTCTGCACTATGCTCTGCGACCCCACCTCAAGGTGAGCAAAGAACAAACTTCTTGTCACGTGAGGGCAGCTTTACTCAGCAGTACGTCACTTGACTTACTTCATATGTCTGGTTAAGGACAGTAGTTTTTTTTTAAAACAATCTAATATTATATATTATTTTTAACTGCTTTTAACAAATAGCATTTCTTGTAAGCATTAAACGTTCTAAAGGCTAAACTTCACAGTTCGATAGAGCAGGCGAGTCGATGCCAGAGTTGAGGTGTTGTGTTTAGTTCAGACAGCAGGACAAAGACGAGCAAATGCTATAAATGTTTTCAGGCAGCAGAGATTTCAGCTAGAATGTTGAAAAACTGACTCTAGAAGAGAGATTTGGTGAGTTTTTTCCATGGAGGTGGAATGTTTCTGTGCTCACAAATTCCACTGTTCAAACTATTAAAATCACAAATCACAAAGATGAAAATGTTTTAATGCGACGGATGAAAGAAATGCTGAGTGACAGATTGCACTAAGTAACGGAGGCTGGTTGAACAGAGGCTGGCCCAGACGTGATGTCATGACTTGGGATCTCTATAGAATGGCTGTTAAACCTTAAAGTTTTTCTCTAACCAATACTGTGTTAAACACTTGAGATGTACTAGTGTTACTTTGGTGACAAAGTGATACTTTGGAGTTGTTTAAATGCACCTTTGACTTAGTAAAGAAAGGTTATAACCATTTATGTTAACTACTTTCTGCTGTTGAGTAACAAAATAATGTAACTTAAATACTTTTTTCAAATAATTGGGCATTAATAATTAACTATAATGACATTATATGTGTGAACTGAGATGCAGTTATCATTTACATATACAGCAGGGGGGTTTTGCAGTGTAAATGCAGTTTATATCTGTCTTTACAGTGAGAATACCTCCAACGGGATGATAACTTTTATGTATTTGTGTCTTTAAACAAAAGTATGTCTCACAATTTTTAACCAGAAGTGTGTCAACATCACAATTTCAGACTTCAGACACTTGAATAAAATTCCGGAGGGTAAATATAGTGGATTATAGGAAGTATAGTGGCTACAGGTCAGTCACACCTGTTCCCACCGAGCCAGGGAAAAATACATTATTGCAGCATAACCCTTACCTGAGGTAAAATACTAGATCTATGACTTTTTTATGTAATGAATAATTATTGTTTCATTGTGGTTGTGATACAACATGTTAACTAGTCAACTGAAGAGATGCTGGTAGGCGGAGTTTTGAACTTTGGGCAGAGCCAGGCTAACTTATTTACCCCTTCTTCCTGTTTTCATGCTACGCTAAGCTAACTCCTAACGCTGTACTTAATGCACAGACAAGAGTGGTGTCAACTAATTCTCAACAAAATATCACTTTTGTGTACCATTCAGACATGTGTCGTATCATAAACAGCTGTTTTCACATCTACATTTTTGTTTGAAATAAATAATATGATGTAAACATTTTAGAGTTTGAGTTTTTCAGTCAATCAAATGTACAAAATCCAGTCTCCTTCGCTGTGATTCTGTAGTTTACTCCAGGGAACAAATGCAATGCAAATTTATGAAACTCTGTTTTTCAAGACAAAAACAGATGTGTGCACAGCATTAAAAAGATGCATAGACATGGTTTTGACTTATTTATAAAGTCGTCCCTGCATTGGGTGCACACATTGCTAGATAAATCTCTGCCAAGTCTGATTATTAACATGCATATAATGACATTATTAAAATTCAACAATACTTCAACTTGTTCTGCTTTACAGCCTGCAGGGCTGTTAGTTTGGTCACCATGTTTTGGGTCTGTGCAACAAAACTTTTTCCAATGTAAATCCAATTAAAAAAAACAATAAACATCATTTCTCAACTGTCTGACTTTTAGATGAACAAACACTTTTACTTATCCCTCATCAGATCTACTCGCCCTTCCTTGTTCTGATTTGTTTTGGTGCTTCATCATTTCCCAACTCCTCTTGTTCTTTCTCCCACACTCTTATCCCCTCCCCAAACAGACATCACTGACAATGAGAGGCAATTCGTTGTCAAGAAGGTCTGTCTTATGTGTGTTCATCTATGTGTGTGTGTGTGTGTGCACGAGATTCTGGTGTTTGTTTCTGTCAAGAGTAATGCAAGGTTAAAGAGAGAAAATATTAGCATATTTGCTATCTAGTTTTATACAATTGCTGGTCGGTCAACAATCTTTGAAACTGCGACTGACAGACAGAAGGAGAGTAGACACTGAGAGAGGACTGTGAGTGGAAAAGGGATTGCTCATTCCAGTTTTGATGTTGAGGTCAAGTTTATTTACAAGGAAAATCAGTGAAGATAAAGACACCTGAAATTCAGGCTGGATTAAAGTCCTGTGCAAACAGACTATGCATAAAAGATGATTGCTTCTAGACGCCCACATGCTCACACACAAACATCATTTTAATCAGCCAAAAAGCAAGGTCTATTTACTCTATTCCATGGTTACCAATACCTGTGCCACCAGCTATGGAAAGTAAAAATAACCATTGTCTTCATTATGTTATAATCCAAAAACATTATTGTAATTATTATTATTAGATACATATTTTTCATGATGCAGGCAAAAGCTACATTAATATATTGCTATTTGCCTGGCACCACATTTCTATCATATTGTTATGAATATGCTAAGTGTTAGTGATTAAAACAATCAATAAATCACAGTTTATGGGGATTGTTAAAGCGTAACGACCTTATCAAAAATCACAGCGATTCCATTGGAATGACTTGGTTTAGCTGCAAAAAAAAGGCTGATCACACTGTGGTTGGGTTTTTTTGGTTTAAAATTGAATGAATTGCTATTTTGGCAAGAAAAGGCTGATTCAAAAGGTATTTGAGTTTTGGAGATCCAGCCAAATGTTCACCCGTGTTTGTCCACAGATCTACTTGCACTGGTTTTTTTGTAAAAAATCAGTTTCACCCACTGCGTCTCCTAGACAAACATTTGTAAAGAAAAGTGAGATAATTCTTTAGCCTTGTGTGGCTCTAACCGCAGAGAGCCATTTACTCTGGAAATGAACACTAATTTCAAATGGTTGGACAAGACAAACACACTTTGGGTGACAGAGAGAGGCAGAGGAAGAGGCAGTATCATTCACCAGTTCTCTTATGAATCCTCAGACAGTTTTGTTAGTGCTGCTGACTGGAGAAGAGGAATGTAATAATTACCACCACAGACATGGTTTATGTTCCCTATTACAGTGACTAATTGAATGTTTGTCTATATCTAATGAGGTGGGTTGCCCCTGGAGTATTTGTATATCTCTGTGTGTGTTTGTGTGTGTGTGTGTGTGTGGGAGAGAGTGGGTGTATGAGGTATCTGTTGTCAGCAGATCTCATGCTGTAGTGCAATTTTGGTCACCACACAGTTTAATAAATCCCGGTCTTAATGCAAACACAGGTGCACTGAGCGGTTTTATTGCTTTGGTTGGTGGAGGTGATAAAACCCCATTTCAATGTATCCCTAACAATCCCAATACATGTTTAGGAATAATTCAATCACACATGTTCCCCAACCAAGTAATTGTTAAATTAATATATATCTTAATGTGTCCATTTGAAACTGACATTATGGGGCCCTCGCCCTTAATCCCTGTGATTTAACTAGCAGCAGAGTAGAAAAGTCAGCCAACAGTATGATCCTTCAAACTGGTTACAAATCTGTCAATCATCTGTCAGTCGTCATTAAATAGTTCATGGCAATCAAAATCTAGCTACCTGTCAGGTGCCAAGATCAGGGAAGAAAGAAGATGTGCAGGCAGAAATGAAAGGCATGTCACTGTGTCCAAGAAGAGCATAGTGTGCCAGAACACATGTCCACTCTAAATGACCCACGTCTTTCTGTATCACCCGTTTCTCTCACAAGCAAATTCAAATAATTGATAGCTACACATTTTGGCAGCTATGGCTTTTCAGTAAAGACAAGATTCTCGAAAGGATGATTAATTGCATGATGATGTGAAATAATGTCCCTTTTATTTGCCCATTTATTAATATCCCATACTTTACAGAGGGGAGGTGTCAGGGCTGAGTGTGAAGTGTGGAGTGCCAGTTTTCTTTAGATGAGGCTTTGACACTCCCATGATCATCGTTGGAGCGACTTTGCTGGGTAAGTTAACCATTCATTTGAGCCTAAATCTTGGATTGTAGTCTTCTTTCATATCTCACATCATATATTATGTTATTTCTAATTTGGTTGTGTTTAAAGCTGCACAAATCTATATTTTCTTATTAGAAATGAAACAAATGACTGTATGTATTGTAAAAGCTTTTCTGCCTGAAAGCAGCTGTTTAGAGTTAACACACCGTACGCTACATTCACATCGCCAAACAGACAGATAAAGTTAGTGACTTGCTCGTAAACAAATGGGAGGCATTTAGCAGTGACTGGAAACAAAAATGAAATGCTTACGTGGCTCTGTGTCTACTGGAAGTGGAAACAGACAACTAGGTTTGCTAAGATGCGTGCCATATCAACTTTATAAGATTAAAGGTTTTAAGCTACCTGTTGTGCTCTTATGCTCTGGTGTTGATATCTATATGTGTACTTATAAGGCAAGTTCAGACTAAAGAGACAACGAGACAAGTTGAAACATGCAACTACTTGCAATGTGCCAGTCTGAAAAGTTCTGAAACCCAGTGTATCTCTTCCATAACAACGACTCTCTGTACTTCCGTTCTAATTGCCGGCTTTTCAGGAAATCTTTTGTTGCTGGATATAATTTGTAGCGTCTTAAAACATGATTGAGAGTCATAGTGATTTACTTGCTACAGTTGAATTCTTTGTATCGATGGAACGGCGAAAATATAAAACAACGAAAGGGTCAAGATGACCAGATGATTTTGCTATGGGCTGATTGGCTACTGAAAAAGATAACGTGCCTTAAAACCAGCCACTGGCAATTTGACAAGCTGAGTTGCGGGCGACGCCATCAGCAGACTTGAGTCGTGTTGTGTTTAAAACCACAGTGTTGTAGAGCTGTCAGTGTAGTGTAGAGCCTGTTGATGTTTGGGGTTGTCTCTTACATCACTGGTTCATTGTAGTGATTCCGTCTTCTGACTGCAGAGTTAAACCAATTCAAAGTTACCAGGTGCCACTTCATTACTCTCTCTGTGTGTAATGAAGCTCTCAGTAAAAATACAAACAGGAATCCCCTTTACTTTTTCCTTCTCACTTTGGATGCCAAATTATTGTTGTGCTCAGGCTTGTTTGTGCCGCTGCTTTGTGGAGGATTTTTGATTGTTAATGAGCTGATGTATCTCATTGTTGTAATTTCCGTCTGTGAGCCAGCTTCATTTCTCCAACAAATTATAAATAATAGGTAATAAACGTTCCCGTACAATAGCAGTAAATCGTGGACGCCCAGTTATTTGTTTTTAAACCAAGATTATGGAATAAATCCACTAACGCATTTTCTTCATCTGCAATAAATGAAGTGAAATTCACATTGAGTCACTCTTATAGGAAATCCTTGGCTGTGCAATTACTGAGCCGTCTGATCTGGTTGAGGTACAACATTTATGTCATTTTTTATCACTTGTTAAAACTTAAACAAAAGTCTTTTTTGCATTCCATTTTGTGGTTCAGTTCAGACGATGCATAGGTTGTGACTCAGACACATACCCACTCTGAAGTACTGTATATTAAGACGCACAATCAAACAGTCACACATACACACACATCGCCCCCCTCCCATATTGATTTGCTCGTCTAGCCAACAAGGCACTCGTTCTTAGAGGACATTAGGGCAGAAAATGGTGTAGAGCTATTGATCAGCTGTGAGGCATGACATCACAGAGAGAAGTGTTGTATGGGGTGCATATGTGTCAGAATTCATGCATTGATCAATTCTGGATGCACACATGAATATGAATATATATATAGCCACATTTGGGTTATTTATTTGTCTGCACTGTGAATGTGTGTGTGTGTGTGTGTGTGTGTGTGTGTGTGTGTGTGTGCGTGCGTGCGTGCATACTATGTGTATACATGGCTAGAGGCTGTCTAAGGAGCCAGGTTATCTGAGGACACCGTCCTTTCTTAATAAGCAGGAAATGGAGGAAAGCGCTGATGTCAGCAGAGTGCGAGGGAGCTGCTGTGCACACAGCCGAGCCCAGTTTGTATTTACAGCAGCACAATCTATCCAATCCATATCTATGATCCAGAGCCTGCATAATCATATCAGCACTGATCTAAAAAGCCGCACATGTTGCAGCGGTATCTATTTAGAGAATGGATTTATTGCATCTAACTTATCCCCTAGGGAGCTGTGTATATCTGTGTATTTTGTGTTTGTGTGTGTCAATAGTTATCTAAACTCCCCTGTGTTCCAGGCCTAGTTGGTGTAATTCAAGCTGATCTTAATCTTTTTTTCTTCAGTCTCTTCTCTCAGTAAAGAAGAAGTAAAAGTACAATGAAAGGGGTTAGGGTCATTTCCTGCAGCTAATGGCTACTAATAGGTTTTGTTACAGATAATCTGGGCCTAATGATGTGGTTAGCAGCCTCACCGAGTCAGACCCACTATTGAAGATTCTCCTGTCAATACGTGTTCAAGTCAAGGGCTTTCCTGTCTGGTGAAACTTGGTCTTGAATCCTCAAATAGCTCGCTTGCTAGTTGACTAGACAGCCTTGCAGGGTTTGGGCGAAGCTACCACACCACTGACCTCAGAAATGAAAGAATCCCCTGTGGACCTTCATCATTTGGATCAAATGACCCCTTTCAAATGTAGGTGTAGCAGAGACGTTTCTATTGGGGATTGTGTCATTTGAAAGAGGTTCAGTGGCAACCTTCAGTACACTTATTTTTCATTAAAAAGACACTGAACCAGATAAAATGCCTGTGATTGCTATTTTACACGCACGTTTTTTCTGTCTTGTGGTTTTTCATCAGCATCATGCTTTACATTAACCTGCAAAGGTACTGTTTACATGACATATTCATGACATTGATAGTCTGACCGGGCAACAAAGACAGGCTCTACAAACTAACAGTTTAGTCAGATTGTAAACCACTTTATTTGGAGGTAAACTGAGAGGGAGCTCACAATGGCAAGTACATTAGGTCAGAGTTGAACCAGGAAGTTACTCTTTCAAATGTTACGGGCAATTAAAGCTGATTTTTTCTGTTGACCTCCATCCTTTCTTCCTAAAAATTAAGGCTAAACTGGGGGTTTGTTTCAAACTTGCTTGTTTCTTGCCTCGTCAGACATCTGTTTAGTGACGTTGCCACATTCTTCTGATCTCAGACAATATTTTGTTGAATGTGATATAATAATTTCTGATAGAAATGATGGCCAAAGCCTGAAAAGAAGCACCCAAGTTGTAATAAATCAGAACTATTACGTAATATTTGACACAAAATCAAGTTGGAACAAATGAGAACCAACTCGTGATTCGTTCAAATGAATCTGAACGCAACACATATTATTTTACACAGACATATTTTAAATTATGTTGTAGACAAGATAACACTACTTTAAGGGAGTTGCATCTTACAAGTCAGCAAATTACCATACCTTTATCTAAGGGACTGTTTTTATCTATGATGTCGAATCCAAGTTTCCTGAATTACTTCTCAGATGATTTGGTCTCATGATTATTGAATTTAAACTGATCATTACAGATTGATTTTACTTCTTCCCACATTTTAACACTAGCTGACAATTCAAATTGAATATGACAGCCCCAATGTGTTAAGGTTCAGGAGTTGCATCCTCCATAGTTTCCATTTCTATTCCAAATACATCATAATGGGCTGACAAAGTCTATCCCACTTCAAAGAAAAAAAAACCCCAGTATATCTTTTACACCCCACAAAATCCCATAATCTACTGTGTGCTTGTCAGCACATTTAATGGAGCATTCAGGTGTTCTTTGTCAAGTTATGGAAAATATCACATGACCATATCACATTTACCAGGAATTTGCATTCAAGTGGCCATTGATTGCTAGTAATCCCATGAACTAGACCAATGAAAAGCCACTGTATGATAGCAAAGTAGAAGTGATATTAATGTACTATCTCTACATACTAGTACATTAAATTACATTTAGGCATTTAGCAGACGCTTTTATCCAAAGCGACTTCCAAATAAGAGCTTTACATAAAATGCATAGAACCATGATCGAAAACAACAAGATGTCTCATCAAACTTGTAAGGACTGGTGATGAATCACAAGTGCTATAAGTAAGAACATCGCTGCCAATGGAAGAATCGAAAAGACCATTAAATCTAAGAAAAGATTATCTTTGTACATTATCAAATACAATACATTCAAACTAAAATACAAGTCTACTATAATAACGTACAATATGCTATACTTTATAGAAACAATGTGTATTCCTGGAACAAATTAGTC
>JAVQJL010041337.1:0-42354 GCA_036024295.1 Nannoperca obscura
GTGTTTGTCTGCTATATGATATATTTAACTGAAATTGCTGATCCGAACAACCAATGATTTATAAAGGAAAATCTTGAAAATGATCAGGGGTGCCCAAACTTTTGCATGCCACTGTAGCAATCTGTTTTTACAAATCAAATTGTCTTTTAATCACTCCATTAATGTTGATTTAAAAAGAGATCTAAGATTGCGTTTATGTATGGCCGCAGGAGCCTCCTAAGGACCGTTCATTGGTCAACCATCCTAATGTCATCAGCTGTCCTCACCTGGGAGCCAGTACGAAGGAGGCTCAGGCTCGCTGTGGGGAGGACATTGCTCTACAGATCGTGGACATGGTGAAGGGCAAGAAGCTGGTTGGAGCAGTAAGTTCTCAGTGTTCTTATGCCTTTTCAAACAAACTACTTCTCAGCCCTTGAGTTTTGTTAAAGGGGCACTCCAGCAATTTTTTGCATTTCCATAAAGTTGGGGAAAGATTCAAAAGAGTGATTTAAAATCAGTGCAGCAGAGCCTGAGATATTTTGACCTCCAGTCCCTAAAATGGGTAAAGCTCCAAAATCAATGAATCCTACATTTCCACTAATGAAACTTGATAGGCTCTTTTATTAGGCAATAATATGCAAGCTCAAGATGCAGTAGTTACTGCATGTGACATTGATGCTCACATTTGGAGCCAAAACTTCACTTAAAGCTGCGGCATGCAAAATCTGTGCAACCTATGCAAAACCTTCTTATCACTCTGCTAAGCCCCTCCCACAAACGCACAACTTCGCCAGGGCAGCAGAAGGAATCCGCTCCCTTGCAAATCGTATCCCAAGTAGCGCCCCTCCAGCGCTGCACGGCCGCAGAGCTGAGCGCCCCAGGTTTCAGAGGCAGGAGGGATGAGAGGCTAGTACACCACAGACACACACACAAAACACTGTCCCCCGTCAATGTAATTGCCTCTTTGCCACTTCGCTTTATTGTCAAGTGCCATGTCATCGAACATAATGAGCTCGAAGCTCCATGTGGAGCTGGGACAAGTTTTTTTAATTTATTTATTTATTTTTATTATACGCTGCTGCAGGCTAAGGAGGTATTGGAAATGTATCACAAGTTTCAGGATTTTCTGCAAGATTTTTATTTCGCCATTGGATCAGGCTTTCACGGTTTTAAAGGGATGTGTACACGCATCTGCTCTTGTAGCTTAGCCAATACGAACGCACAGTCTCTCTGAAATAACCTGTGATTGGCCAAAGTCTCCCGTCACGGGCTAGAGTTTCTGAAGACTGAGAACAGTCAAGAGGAGGGGCTGAAGGAGAGGTCTGCTCTCAGGCCACTTGAATTACAATATGCTGCATGGTTAAAATGTAATTTTTACCCAACGATGTCAAAGAAATACCGCCCACCCCACCTTTAACTTCACTTTAATGACAACACAACCAGGTTTGGGGGATTTTATTTTTTATTTTTTTGTACAGCATGTAAAATGAGCTCAGTTTTGTGTCCGCATGACGTCCCGCCATTCCACACAAAGCAAAAACTAAATGCATAAATTGCTGTTTCCATGGTCAAGAATAAGCGTTCGATGAATACACTTGATTGAGTAATCTAGATCTATAATCTCTGAACTAAAAGTCTGAAAGTAAACAAAGTGCATCAAATCTAATTAATATGCATTAAATATAAGAAGAACAAAATTAAATTTGACATGAAAATGTTTACTGGAAGCCGTTGGATGGAGGGTGACATTGAAGAAATTAAGATGAGAGAGTGCCGTAATATGGGTCTCAAAATGCTTAATTGTGTTTGGTGTTAACATAGACAATCTGGGGGGGGAGCAGCTCAGCCCTCCATTAAAATGATCAGGACGTATTGATATTGAGTTGGCCAGAGATGGTGAGTTTTGGAGCATCGGTTTTCACAATGTGGGATCACGTTCAGTTCACAAAAGCACACTTGATTCAATGCCTTCTCCTTTTCTGTAGGTGAACGCGCAGGTCTTGGCCTGCACGTTCTCACAGGAATCTCACCAGCTGATCAAACTTGGCGAAGCTGTCGGTGCTGTGCTGCAGTCATGCACCGCTTCTAAGAAACCATTCAGCCACGTTCAGATCACTACTCAAGGTAAACTACTGGTCTGACCAGTTTGTGTAACCTAAAGGTGTGTGTGTGTGGGGTCATGTCATGTCATAAGGAGATGATATTGTAATGTAATGTTTTTTCTCTCCCTCTAGTGGTACGATTGTGAAACGGGCACTGTATTTGATAGAAGCCAGATAGCTGTACATAAGTAACTGTTTTTGCTTAAAATGTTTCCCTTGCTAGTAGAGGCAGTTAACACTATGTACTGTTTTCTTTAAACCAGGGGATTGCATGAAGTCCTCCACTGGTTACGTGACTTCATCAGTACTGGTTGGACTCCTGAATCATGAATCTGGCTGCTGCCCGAACCTCGTCAGTGTGCAGAGCCTAGCCAAGGAGTCTGGGATCACTGTACGACATCAGCTAATTCTGGCAAATGTCGCATAACAATAACAAGTGTCTTTTTTTATTTATTTTTTTTAAACACATTTTTCATACATGTGAATTGACTCTTCAGGTAAACCAGACCCACCGTGCGTCTGAAGGGGCTGCCAGCGGGGTGTGTAAGGTGGAGATCGTGGCCAACGGCTGCAGCTACAAAGCCAGCGGTTCAGTTCAAGGTGGCGTGCCAGTCCTACTGGAGATGGGCGACAGTGCATTCAGACAGCCGGTGTCTCTCACTGGAAATCTGCTGTTCTTCAAGGCCTCCGCAGATCCTCAGCTGCTGTCCTCAGTGGCTGGTGAGTTACATTATGCAATTATCCAGTAATGTTTAGGGGGAAACCACTGCTAAAACACTGAAATTGTTAGAATAAGGCAATAACAAATTTACAGAGAAACTTGCAAAAACCCTTACACGGTGTGTCAAGGACCACTTCTGTAAAATGGAGAAATCAGAATACTTCTTAAATGATTCTTTTCCAAGCTTTTCAGACAAAGTTCGCATCAAAATTCAACCATTCCTATTTCTGATCTCCTGTACACCTGGGTATTTGTCGAGCCAATTGATGGAAAATTGATGCTCTTAAATCATTACAGGATGTGCAGTACAAATGGAAATGGGACTCGCACAGCAAATCATTCTTTTCTCCTTCTGTATATTTCTTGATCTGTTTTCCTCTGTACCCAGAGGAAGAATACCTATTATCAACTGTGCAACTGAAGTCTGTGGCTTCAAGATAAGTTAGATGTAACATGCAATTTAGACCTACAATTTTGTTTAAGATTCATTCGTGTCCTTAAGGATATTTTTCAAAGAAATCTTCAAAACTTTAATAAAAGTATTTTTACTGCAGTAAATATTATAACACATTCCTGGCGATATACAGCCTATCAGCCTCCTCAAAGAGTGAATATAGCTTTGGTTATACAGGCAGACACAGTATATTGTATAAGATGTTGGACATTTGGATGAAAGGGTGGTGTTGAGTTGTGACTTAAGGACTAAATTGCAGTGTTTTTCCCCCTTAAAATCACACCTCGTTTTGATTGTTCTTTGTTTAGGACTGCTGGCCACAGAGGGAGTGGAGATTGAGTCTTTCAGTGCACCCGCAGACCGCACTGGGGATCTGTGGTATTGTGTGGGGGTGTCCTCTCCCCTGCGAGACCTCGGTGCCTTGAAGCCTTTGGTTAAGGAGGCGGCACAGCTCAGCATTTAAACGACAGCAGCAACGCAACATGGAGAATCTGTACATTCTCAAGAGTGTGTAACATAATTGAACCGTCTTGGTCTTAACGTTTACGACTAACAACTTGTTTAGAAGTTGAACACTCCCAGTTTAGAACTTGCATTTTGGTAGCATTCCAGTGTTTAGATGTTGTACATGCACTTTGTTGAAGGAAAATTAAATGAAATGTTTCAGTGTTGTGTGCTGTTCAGTTTGTCGTTTTACCTTTTTTAAGGCAGATATGTAGAATAAAGTACACTTACTAAAAACTGTTCAAGAACAATTTTTAATGCAAACCAATACAGCAGCCCTGCAAAATAACTCTTATTTTGTTCCATTTAAAATGTCCTGTCCTTGTGTCAGAGGGAATCAGCTCTAAGGTTATTTGTTAGGTATTAGTTTAAAGTACTTGATCACATTACATTGTACAGGGGTACATAATCTCCCAGCAGCAGTGATGGAATGTAACTAAGTACATTTACTCAAGTACTGTACAATACTTCAAGCAATATTTACTTGAGAACTTCCATTTTATACTTCTACACCACCAACATTATACTTTTTTTACTCCACTACATTTATATATGATTTTATGAATGAAGCTACCCAGCAGTATATAACATAATTGAAATTAGCGCCACCTTTACCAGCTGCAACACTAGTGATAAACACATTAATGCAACAATACATATAATCCAGTAGTGATGGGTCATTCTGCATAATTAGTTATTTTACTTTAAATATACAGTTGATAATAATACTTCTGTGCTTTTGCTTAAGATCGAGTAAGAAAGCTGGACTTTTACTTTGGACTTTTACCATTGTTTGATGCATTTAGTTTAAGTAACTTAACTTTTACTCTCCTGTGTGTTTGGATTTCATGTAAATGTTCTGTAAAACGAGTACAACCCAGCTCATGTAGTCATATCTGCGAGATCATGTGCAGAAATGAATATTGTGCACTGCTGGTAATCCTTGTTAGGATTAGGTAAAGCCTTGGTCACACTGGAACTGGGTTCAAAATGCCATGGCAACGACAAGAATGGGGGGGGGGGGGGGTGAAGTGTCTTGTGCTGTATTGAAGGCGATGCTCATTTGTATAACATTTGTATTCTGCGAGTGATGCTTAATTTCTGCTGCCTGTTTTGGGTACACGCGAATGCGCCGTCCGTGAACGCATCACGAGACTGTGGATGGAAGGGTTATATTTAGGCTGCGAGTGAAAAAAGCGGCGTTGGGTGATTCCTCCGAATGGTTGCTTGGTTTTGTCAAGGACCTGCTGGTAGAGACTTGCAGCAGGAGGGGAGATGGGGGGGGAGGAGGGGGATGGCCGCTACACACAAATACCAAAATAGGATAGAGCTGCCTGCGACCGTCCTGCAGGAGCTAAATTGAGGTTTCGTGCGTTTCGGAGAGGAGCGTTCAAAGAGAGGACACAGCCGAGCGCGAACAGCACGGGTCACTCATGGAAATATATGAGAGGTAAGCCTATAGTTTATCTGGCCGGAGGGTAGCCTTCTGTTTATTCGTTAACGGGCAAATAAAGGGGCATTTGCGTCGCAACACTGCAGTAAATTATAAACGGGAATCTACAGCGGGCTGCGTAATTTGACACGTTCCCATGTGTTTTCTCCAGATACCATGTCACATAAGCAGGCTGACATCTACACACACGACTTCTGTGACGGTGAGCACCCGGCAGAGCTCCTGGATGCTCTCAGGCATTTCTACGCCGGCGGCCTGTTTACCGACGTGGCTCTGCAATGTGGCGAGTCCGGACAGGTGTTTCACTGCCACAGGGCGCTGCTGGCAGCCCGCAGCTCCTATTTCAAAGTTATGTTCACAGCCGACATGAGGGAGAGGTCGAACAGCGTGATCAAGCTCACCGGGGTAGACTGCGGTGTTCTGGCAGCTCTGGTGGACTATGTGTACACGGCGCAGGTGCGCATCACCGAGAGCAACGTGCAGAGCCTGCTGGAGGCCGCGGACCTCCTGCAGTTCTTATCCGTGAAGCAGGCGTGTGAAGAGTTTCTCATTCGCCTCCTGGACGTGGACAACTGTCTGGGGATGCGGGATTTCGCCGAGCTGCACCTGTGTCCCGTCCTGGAGAGGGAGTCCCGCAGAGTGATGCTGAGCCGGTTCGCGGAGCTCGTTCAGCAGGAGGAGTTCCTAGAGCTGGATCACGAGAAGATGAGGTCGCTTTTGGCTGCTCAGCACCTCACTGCGCAGAGGGACGAGGTGTTGATAGATGCTGTGGCCAGATGGGTAAGGCACGACTTGGATAGTCGTGTTCATTATGCTGCAGAGTTGCTGCACTCCATCCATCTGGACCTGGATGAGGTTTACTTCAAGGCTACTTTAGAGGTGCACAGACAATGCTTGCTGAACAGCGAAGGGAAATTTACATCCGTGATCGTTCAGGCTTTAAGGTCCAACGGCAAGGAGATGTCCGCAAGCAGGAAAATGTCCTCCAGCATGTATGTCATCGGTGGATACTACTGGCACCCTCTTTGTGAAGTTCACATGTGGGATCCTATCAGCAACACCTGGGTGCAGGGAAAAGACATGCCTGACCACGCAAGAGAGAGCTACAGCGTCAGTTTACTTGGAGCAAATATCTATGTGACCGGTGGTTACAGGACAAACACTGTTGAGGCTCTGGACACAGTTTCAGTTTATAACTGTGACTACGACGAATGGACCGAGGGCTGTCCCATGTTCACAGCTAGATACTACCATTGCTCTGTGGCTTTGCATGGCTGTATCTATGCCATCGGAGGCTACACAGGAGGAGCACCACAGCAGGAGACCGAATTTTATGATCCTTTGAAAAAGAAATGGTTCCCTGTGGCCAAAATGGTCCAAGGTAGGTAAAATATGAAGTGATATATTATATGCATCAATGAACTGAAGAGGGAGACGAAATAATAGTCACGTTGAGTAAACAATCTCACTACAGGCTCAGTTTAGATGCTGTTCTGGAGCGCTTGACAGTGATGGAAGAAGTACTCAGCTCCTTTACTTAAGTAAAAGTAACAGTACCACTGTGTGAAAATACTATTTTACAAGTAAAGTCCTGCATGTGAGATTAAAAATACATAAGTTGTTGTGCTACCCCACACGGGTCCAAAAAATCAATTAATGCAGGTTTAAGTCATTAACATTTATAGACGAAAGTGATTGATCAATATAACCTCTGTTTCCTGTGAAGGTGTTGGAAATGCCACTTCCTGTGTAATTGGAGATAAAATCTATGTGACAGGAGGTCACTACGGGTACAGAGGAAACTGCACCTATGAAAAAATCCAAGTCTACAGTTCCGATGTCAATGAGTGGAGTATCGTTACAATAACTCCCCATCCAGGTATGAGAAAAAGAAGAAGAGGCAGGAATAAAAATATGATGAATGCTGTGTTTTGATTTGAAATCCTCTGCTTTCAGAGTATGGGCTGTGTTCTGTGTCTCTCCACAACAAGCTGTATTTGGTGGGAGGACAGACGACTATCGCAGACTGCTACGACATAGAGAGAGACGAATGGAGACCAATATCAGTGATGAAGGAGAGGAGAATGGAGTGTGGGGCAGCGGTAATAAATGGTTGTATTTATGTAACAGGAGGGTACTCCTACTCAAAAGGGACTTATCTGCAGAGCATTGAGAAATATGACCCTCAGATGGACTCTTGGGAGATTGTGGGGACTCTTCCCAGCCCAACCAGATCACATGGATGTGTTTGTGTTTTCAGTGTTTAGTGTCAAACCCTCAACAGAGCGTTGTCATTTTGTTCCAAATTTATCAAATGGTGAACTGTATTCTGTCAAAGTGTTTAAATGTCAGGTACACTATCACACAAGATACAAGTTAGCTCATGTTGTGCACTTGATATAACTGCCTTTAGAGAGCTACACATTTGCCAAACTGTCAATATACTGAAGAACAAGCATTTCACTTCAAACTCAGGGGCTTTACAATTACTGTAGCATGTTAGTTTACTTTGGGTATTTCTGTTTTAATGGATTCAAAGGAAAGACGACAGTATTTCAGTATTATTCAGATGCACTTTACATAAGCACCGAATCCACCTCAGACTACTGATACACCAGGAAACTCCAAAGAATCTTTTCCTTTATTAATAGAACTGTACCATCTTACTTGATTAAATAAATCAATACCTTTATGATGTGATTTCTGCCTGAATTAATCACTGAGTTCCATATAAGGTACACTGGACTACTACTACTACGCTTAATCACTTCCTATGTAAAGAGTCACATTGACATTTATGTTTAGTTTATTTACTTTATACAGCTTTTATTTAAAGAGTTTAATATTTAGAGCTTATTGACATTTCTATGCGTACTCCTATTAGTGCAGAAGCAAAAAATTCACCCTATGTTTGATCATTTTGTTGAATTTATTTTTTCCTGGGCAAATCAATCTACCAAAATGTCATCACCTGTAAACCTGTGAAAAGACACATACGTGCATACATATTAAATAATAGCTAAATCGTAAAAGACAGCACATTTTGACACTATCACGGCATACTCACTGCTGTGCTGCAGCAGTTAGAATCACAGCGACACCCTGGGACTGTGTCCTCCATCACACACGATCTCATGTAGATACTGTAGCTGCTCAGATTCACGGTGGCGTTAGCGCTGAGACGACCTCTTTTTGGCCCTGAGTGAACTCCGTAGCACGCAGTTCTGCAACGTGCGAGCAGAAAAGTGAGGAGTTTTGGTTCGAGCGGCTAAAACTGGTGCTTGTGGCAACTGAACGTACCGTAAGTATAACTTTTCAACGTGGTGTAAATGTGACTTTTATGTTTAAAAAAAAATAATTACCTAGAGAATAGTTTGCAGGTTTATAAAACGACAGAGTAGATTATCGTCTAGAATGTTTGAATAGCACGCTTTTGCTAAAATGGAGTTACGCAGAGTGTAAATGACAAATTTAACATGGCACACTAAAGTAATTAATGGTTGGCCATATATCACACTAAATAAAATATGTACTGTCAACGTAGTTTGACTTAATAAGTTGACTGTCTTGGCTTTTAGTGTACGGATATACAGCGTGGCCGGTGTACAGCTGCGGCGTGTAAGCTAAGCTACGCTAGCAGGTTAGCTATCAAGCTAGCAGCAACAGCAGCAGCATGACAGGATGAATTAAAACGGTTTCCTGTTTATGCCAATTATGTGCATATTTAGTCAGTCTTGACTGACTTTTTTTAGATTTTATTTACTGGGTCACGCTATTAAAGATATATAACCAGCTGCCTAATGTTTTGGGATTTGTTTCTTGATATTAAACAGTAACAAACTATACATTGACTCATTAGAGAATAATAATAATTATAATACATTCTCAGTTCACCCCAGACAACAGCTGCTGTTGCTGCATGTGCATTTCAAAACTCACTAGAGACTGGTTTACTCAAATCTCACAAAATCAGTAAAGAAAAAAATCCTTGGGGTATCTGACCCTGTAGAAATATTCACACACAATTGGGGAAAAACTCATCAAAGGCTTTTATCATTAAAGAATGTCTAGGTTACATTGGATAATCTAGAGACACCAGAATTACCTTTATATAAAAAAAAAACCATCATCAAATACCTGGTATGATACTAAAAATATCAAAAACTGTGGACAACACACCAGTACTGTACAGAACTAATATGGGTTGTGTTATGCTTACCATGTATATAAATGTATGAAGAAGACAACTAATGATTTTTGTGGTTAATTATATATTAATGTACATATATGTCAGTCATAAAAGTAATAATTCTATTGGTCGGTGTGCTCTACACAGATCAATCATGGCAGAAAATAAAGACATGTCTCCAATTGAGAAGAAAGTGGCACGACAAATAGAGGTAATTCTGATTATTAAAATGTACATTTGCATTTTTTTCCCAAGTTTTATATTCAGCTCTTAATGTCTCATTCCCACCTCTAGTACTACTTTGGGGATCACAATCTTCCGAGAGACAAGTTTCTCAAAGAACAACTGCAACTTGATGATGGCTGGGTGACTTTGGAGACGATGCTTAAATTCAACAGGTTTGTTATACTTCTGTTTAGCTGCTGTTGGATACTCACATTTTTTCATTCACTAATGTTTGTCCTTTGCATAAGTGCAACACAGTTTAGTGCTACCTGGTGGGAGAGTTTGGGGTGCTATGATAAAATCTGGCACATTAATCAAAATTCCCTTTTCACTTTGATAGAAAATACAGCAGAGTTCCTGTTTTCTTTTTGTTTTTGCAAAGCTTGGTGTTCATTATTTAGTTGCTTATATTAGGCATACCATACTGCACAAAAGCCAAATAATGTTAGGGCTGGTCCATCATGAACATTTTCTTTTATTTTTCTCCTGTGGTGCTCAAAAGGACACCGGAAATGTGAACAAAGAAATCCAGTTATTCAAGAGGAAATTTCCAGCCTCTGCTTTAGTGCCCATCTAGTCCCGTATTTAATCATCGTCTAGAGGTTGGAGAGTTCTTGTCCATGCTGAGACATACATGAGCAGGAGAATCTTAAAATGAGGAAGATGACTCCGGCAAATAAAATGCATGTGTTTACCTGCACTCCCGCTGCTGTTATGACATCGCCTGAGTGGCTCTCTATTTTCACCACACCTTGAACCTCAAAGGGGAGTGTGTGAGATCACGGAGTCTTGTGATGGCGTATATCTTGCAGCAATGTGGGCTTTACCCCTAAAACACTGGGTTTGCAAAACTGTATGGAATGCATCCCCGTGCGTTTTTTTTAACGGCTGATTAGGAAATATTTGCTTTGACCTCACTGATTGGGGTTTTACCAGCACAATGTGACTGAATCAGATGCTGAAGCTACAATAACCAGAAGGGGCAATAGTCAACTAAAAGCAATGTTTGCTCGGAAACGGTGAGGTGGAGAATTTTTCAATTAGCTGATTGAAGAGCAAAACTGGAGGTTGTGTGACTGAGCAAGAGAGACAGTGATGACTAATCAGTTTGTGGACCCATTGTATGACCTGTAAAAAGCAGGGCAAGATTAGCACATGCCCCTCACCCTGTCCATGAAGTGTACTTGTTTCCAGCCATTTAACAATTCCGAGACCCTCATTAAAAGGAAGCCTTTAGACGCTGTGCAGTGTCTCCAGCATTACACGGTGTCACTGCTGTGGGATGAAGAATGCCTGCTCCTGTAGATCATTTGTATTTAGACATGCTCTTCTTTTACAGCAGGATTTTTGAGTTTAGAGTATGTGTTGAAACATCTGTATTCTCTTCACAGACTGAAATCTTTAACTGAAGAAAGCAGCGTCATCGTTGCAGCTCTCCAGAAATCAAACACGGGCCTCTTGGAAATCAGCGAAGACAAGACTAAAGTCAGGAGGTCTCCAGACAAGCCCTTACCGGAGCTGAATGACGAATACAAAGACGCTCTTAAACACAAATCTGTGTACATTGTAGGTTTTTTAAATAGCTTGTACGCTAATTCAGAATTTATGTTATGTCACTTACACTCAGTTGCTAGTTTATTAGGTACCACTAGCTAAAAGTAATGCAGCCTAATACAACAGTCCTGCAGTAAATCCTCCCTTCATGAAGGTTCAGTTTCTGTCTTAGAGTCTTGGAGGGTGTTGTTTGTGGGTCTTTTGAACACAGGTGTTTTGTATCAGTTAGCCTCCCCTTATTGATAAAATAAAGCAGATACAATAATAAACACCTGTCAGCATAATGCAATCCAATTCAACAGCACTGCATCATCTAAAATGACCATACAGTTGAATCAACACCTCTCAAAACAGTTTTAACAAAAACTGATTATAACCTTCGTGAAGGTTAGGTTAGGATTTACTGTAGCAGACTGCCTTGGTTTTAGCTAGGCGTACCTAATAAACCTAAAGGAGTGCATATATACACATTATATAAAACTATAGACACGGTGTATTTTGTCTCCCCTGCAAGAAATTTGCTAGCAAACATCTGCATGTCATGACACCCTATTTTTGCACTACATTTACATAAATGCTTTTTTATGTCCCATTTTTGTAATGCATTGCCAGAAATGTCCATTGTGCATAATTCAGATTTTCTTCTTCACCTTGGGTGAACTGTTGTTGTTTTTCCACAGTCTAATATCATCTTTTCTCATCTAGAAAGGTTTTCCTCTCGAAACTACCCTGGATGAGATTCAGGAGTGGCTGAATGGAAAAGGCGACATAGAAAACATTCAAATGAGGAGAAACCTGCAAAGGCAGTTCAAGGTATATTCAATGTATTGTATAACAATTCCAATTGTATTGTTCCCAATGAGTTTGGGTTAACTATATTATTGACTTCAATTCATTTTTTTACAGGGATCAGTGTTTATCTGTTTTGACACAGAAGAGTCCGCTAAGCAGTTCCTTGAACGTTCAGACATAAAGAAATTCAAAGACAATGAGATGCTTGTGTTATCAAGGTACGTTGTGCTGCTTTCTGGTTTCAGATTGATCTACAGTGGACAAATTATGGTTTCTATACAAACCTTTAAAATAGTACTATTTATAATAATCCTGTCATGGCTGATCTGCTTTCAGAGAAGACTACCACGCAAAGAAAGCAGAAGAGAGGAAACATTACAAAGCGGAGACAAAAGCAAAAGCTAAACAGTGAGTACACAAGCAATACCGTTGTCCTAAAAACATACTGTACATTTTGTGAAAAATGACTGACTCCTCCCAAAAATGTTATTCAGGGAGAAGGAACAACAGCAGAAGCATGCAGAAGAGAAAGAAATGGTAAGATCCTCCTAAATGCTTACAAGTTTACATTCTCTCACTGGGATGGGCTCTGGTCACAGTAATAATACTTTTAATTTGTGTTGCAGGGTCTGCTTTTGGATGAACAGACAGGTTGCTTGTTGAAGTTTTCCGGAGAGCTCGAAGATGTTTCAAGAGAGGACTTTCATGAGTTGTTCTCTGGGCATGGAAAGATCAAGTGGGTTGATTTTACAAGAGGAGCCAAAGAGGTAAGTAAAAAAAAAAACTTCACCACTCAAGTTTCAACACTCAGGGTAAAGAGATGTGATGTGGTTAAAATTATGCATTTTTGCTTTCCACAAGGGCACACTCCTTTTTGACGGGAACGCAAAGGAAGCATTTGATAAGGCCAAAGAGGCAAAAGGAGAGGAATTGAAAATCAAGAACAACAGTGTTACATGGCAGGTGCTTGAAGGAGATGAGGAGAAAGAAGAACTGAAGAAGATAATCGAGGCTCAACAAGAATCCTACAGCAGGTCCAAAGGCAGAGGTAAATACTATTTTTAAACTAGCAGCTGATCTAAAATTATTTGTAAATGTTGAATAAACTATTTTGGATCATCAATGATTCATTTACTGTATTTATATTTGTGTCCTGATCTATCTTGTCTTGTCTTAAAGGCAGCAGAGGGAGATCGGGTGGCAGAGGAAGAGGAGGCCGAAGGGGAAGAGGTGGCAGAGATCAAGGCAGAACTCAGTACAGGGGCAAAAAGACAAAGTTTGATAGTGATGATGATGATAATGATAATGACGGTAAGTTTAGCATCTTTCGGAGCTTCAAAATTTGGTTTGATTTGACGCATTAATCATATCTACTTTGTTGTTTCCTCTAGCACCCGCAGCCCCAAAGAGAGAACTAGAAGAGGCTGACGGTCCTGCAGCGAAAGTTGCCAAAACTGAAAACGGATCTTAGTCACATGGTCACACCCAGAATTTTTCTTTTGTGAAAACATTTATTATAAACAGAAAACGCAGAGGCAATTTAAATCCATTCCAGTGACAGCGTCAGGCTTTGGAGAATCTTATGAAGTCCACCTGGATGTCAACCTAGAGAAGAAGAATTGGCAAAGCTTGGTGTCAGTTTTCAGCCTTTTAAGTCTCAGTACATTGTGCCTCTCACATCGTTTGTACCTATGTTTCTCTTAGGATGTTTTTGATTTTATCATTCGACATAGATCTGCTCTTTGACAGTAATTTAATTTCACCTAAACACCGAGTTGGGTTTGTAGGACCTGTGTGACATCAAGAATCTGTGTGCCAGTGTCTTTTTCTTTTCTTTTTTTTTTCTTGTAGATTTCCTACATTGACTGATGAGAACATTGCTTTGCTATTTTTTTAAGTTTGCATATGTGAATAGCAAATAAAACATTTATAGAAATGAATCAAGATCTGTCTGAATGTGTTTGAGATGCTGGAAAACATGTATTAACTGAGACTGCCGTGTGACAGCATACTGGCTTACCGATTTCTTTTTGTGGAACTTGTAAGATGCTGGCAAGTCATACCTCAGTTCTGTAAAGAGAGTATGTAGTCATTGTTTGAATATTTAGTTGCAGAGACAAGATGCACTGCATTATCTTCACCTGCGATTACTTCCATCTTCACTCCCCAGTCATTAGCCTTCTTTTGTATGTGCTGTAATCAGATGAGGAATTGAACGTCAAGCATTTCAGTCTTCATACCAGAGATGTAGACATGAGACTTCAGTTAAACTCATAAAAATGAGAACTTGAGTTTTTACTTTTTTATTTTAAAGAATATGGTTAGTTATGTAAAATCACTTTTTACTAATTGATAATAACCAATGATCTCACTTGGATTTGTCTAAAGCATCAGTGCTGTAAATGTGACTGGTATGGATGCTTACCTCTCGTGTTGATGTTTTATGAAGTGAATACACTGCTGTCTTTGCCATTGTTAAAGCGGACTGTAGGAACTTCATGTCCATGCCTTGAATAAAGAATTTAAAAAAAGTAAAACTACATGTAATTTGATATTGCTGCATTTAGTTAAAGGGGTACCCAACTGATTTTTATACGAAGATCAGTATACATGTCGCAAGGCGAAACACTGTTGTTCAATGTCTCATGGCTTTGGAGAGCGCTCTCTAATGCCACACTCATGTCATATGGGAATTGGCATGTTGACCAGTTCCCGACTTATAAAAACTGTTAGTCAAAATCCAAGAAGAACAAAAACGAATTTGGAGTTCTTTGTCAAATGTAAGTAAACCCAAATGTAATAGATATACAACATTTTAAGTGCAAAGTATTTTAACACAAATTAAGAACTATGCAAACCTTATCCACTGAGGGAGACCATGAGATGTGGTTAAAAGCGCCAAAACAATCATGCAATTATATAAAGTGGAAAGATGACCTGACAGATGCTATTTGGCTGCCTTATGGGGATTGTAGGATCTGGAATTGTTTTATCTTGACCCACACAATGGGACCAAACACCTGGATATCTTGGTCTCTGTTGGATTATTGTTCTTTTGGAAGTCCCCCAACTTTACAGAAGAAATACTAAATCACTGCAGTAGTGGTCCTTTAAACTGTGCACTCACCTGTGTTATGTTTTGTCCCAAATGGTGGATTCATTATAACAGTGTCAAACTTTTTGGCATACGCCCCCGCCTCCAGAGAGCACAGGTCACACTGGACCAGATCCACATTAGAAATCTCAAATTCCTCTGCGTTTCTTCTGAATATGTCCAGTGCGTCCTTGTCGATGTCGAAGCCGACACACAAACTGAAGAGGGAGAAAGGAAATGGGGAATGAAGCAGGTTGAAAAGCACATCTGTTATCCGAAATGTGTTGACATGATTGAAGACAATATAACGAGGATGGGCAGAAGCTCTCACCCTGCATCAAGCATCGCAGCCCCGATGCTGAGGACCCCGCAGCCACATCCCAGATCAGCCACTAGTTTACCCTCAATGTCATCAAACGTACTCTGGATTGTATAAAGCATGCATGCTGCGGGAGAAAAAGCAGGAAGGTAATGAGAACAATGTCGGCTATCAAACGACTTTCCTATGATAACACGTTGGCACCTCACCAGCAATATGAGGACTGGTTGGATATTGCTCAAGAAGGATTTTTGGCTCTTCAAATGCGTCTACTTGCTGTAGGCAACTCTCTAACTCTTTTAGCTTCATTACTAGCGACTGATTACTCCCGAAACCCGTGTGGCCCCTGTGCTACAACTCCGATATATTATGTCAAACTATTATTATTCAGCCAAAATCGCACTAAGTGTATATTTTTGAGCATGTTATAGACAACTTCCGCAAGAGGGTGCGCATCTACTAAAACAATCCGACTTTGAACCCGGAACGCCTGATGGTAGTAGTTCCTCCCTGCAATTTTGTCTGTTTAATGATATCAATTTATTGTTTGAAAAGTTTCAAAAAACAACCTTAGAATATCAGAATCAGAAATACTTTATTAATCCCAGAAGGGAAATTGTTTATATATATATATATATATATATATTTTTTTTTTAAATATATTTTTATATGAGGTAGTTTATCATAATACAACCCAATACACAATACAACGTAGAAAAGTGAATTTAAAGTTATTTATGAAATAGTATCTTATAAAAGTCTACCAAGGAGGATAATTTAATTCACAAATTGAACTGATAAGTGGCCTACTAATTGCTAGACACGTGTATGCTTTGGCCATCTCTGCACAGCATTGTGTTGCATGGGTGCACTTAAATAATGCTTTGTTTTTTATGATAGAGGGACGGTTCCGAACGACTAACGAGGCTTTCAGTTACCTAGAAACAAGAAAACAAACAGCACGTATGACTGTGTTTGAACTGAGCTGCTTAAACTAGCAAGACGCCTTAGATGCTGCTAGATCAAATATTTATACAAGACATAATTAGATCAAATACTGAAATTAGATACATTTTCATTGCACACTGGGTGTAAATTATTTGTTGCAATTGGTCTGCCAACTACGACGTAACGAACAGTATCGCGAGAAAGCACGGGAACATGAAAACAAGACAACAAAAATAAATTTCTGGACAACAAGCCAGAGTGCATGATGGCGGCGTTGCTGCTACGCCGGGACAAGAAAGCCACTGCCGTCCACTTAAAGGCAGACTTAAATCGGACTGACAATAGCTCCGGGGTCCGACAACTTCAGGAGCTGCTTGACGCTGTACTAAATCCCGAAAAACCAGCGGCGGACACGGAGGCTCTTGACTGGTGTAAATGTCTAATTGCAGGGGGCGAAGGTTTCGAAGAGTTCTGCAAAACGGTCCGGTCCTATGACAACGCGACTCTGTGCGGCTTGGTTTGGACGGCTAATTTCGTGGCATATCGATGCCGGACCTGTGGAATCTCCCCATGCATGTCACTGTGTGCTGAGTGTTTCAATAACGGAGACCACACGGGCCATGATTTCAACATGTTCAGGAGCCAGGCTGGTGGGGCCTGTGACTGTGGAGACAGTAATGTCATGCGAGAGAGTGGGTAAGTCCATGCTAGCTGCTAGCTAAGCTGGCTATGCTAACTAGCGGGTTATACAGTTTTGACAGATCTTGTTAGTGAGCTAACATATCTAATAAAATGTTCTTATTTGCGTAGATGGTGTCAGCTTCCTGATAATTCGGTCTGAGGTATGCTTACGAATAACTCACAGTCAGCAATAGTTTTGAATATTACGATGCTCCTGTCATTTATTAATAGGAAACCCTCGACTAAGCAGCTCTGCCCAGACGATTAGCCAGCCTTGCTAACCATAACAATAATTCTCATACCAGCAGCTGTAGCTAGATGTGTCAATATAGCTATATATTACCAATATGTCTGCTTAGATATGGCACGAGAGCCTCAATTACAGTTAAATGTTAGTTATAATTTTATCATCATATCTCCATTATTGATGATAGTTTTTCCTCTCAGAAACCGTAATGTACAATCACGGTTTAGATAAAGTATTGTTTGACTGAGTCAAAACGTATTACACAAATTATTGTCAGAGTTTTGATAATATCTTGAGCAACAAAATATTTTATATCAGATTTTGTCAGTGTTGAGCAGCATCCTGTCAGAGAATGGCAGTGGCTGTTTAACAGTAACGTTTTATTTGTAGTGTCTTTGCTGCTACAGTTGTGAGGAATCTAAACAAGAGATGATGTTGTGGTTTGTGAGTTGCTATGGACAGTGATACAAATTACCTCATTGATTCTTACCCTGGAATGCTCACATAATCCCAACCATTTTATACCTCAACCTAACCCAGTGTTCATATCATGGGTAAACCCAACCACCCGGTTTGGCAGGAGTCTTGGCCATTATGAAGCCTCTACCCAAACTCCACTGGTGTCACCTGTTACCTCTAATCATTTAAGCTGCAACATAAACATTTGGGTTTTTTTGTCTGACAGGTTTTGCAGACGACATCGGTTGAGAACGGGGGAGAATGTCCCCTTAATACCTCGAGACCTTCTCTTGATGTCTGAGATGGTTCTTCCTCGCTTTATTCTGTGTATCATACAGTATCTGAGAGATGGATACACTGAGCCAGGTAAAAACACTCATGACAACAATATTCTCTTTACAAAGATGTGAGAAAATATACTTTGACCCACTCACCATCTCAAACAAAAGCTGTAATATGAAACATTACTTTGAATGTGTCTGTTTCTTTCAGTAACCTAGAATCAATATTATTCCATTTTCTCCTGTTGACTCTGGTGTTGACATTTAATATATGTATGCATCTCCTGTTGCATTAAAGTGAAAAACAAGATCCGTTGTGCAAACCAGATACCAGTGTTATACAACTGTTTACATCCAAAATTAAATTCACAAGGTAGTGAGTCTGATGGCTTGTATCTCTTATCTTGCGTTACCAGACACCTCAACTGAGCGAGATCTACAGAAAGTCCTGCAACAGCTGGAGCCTCAGATCTCCTTCTTGGAGGAGCTCACAAAGATGGGAGGAGCAATGAGGACTGTCCTGACAACGATCTTGACCAATCCGCAAACATTCAAGGAGTTGAGCATGGGTAAATATCTACACTAGAGTTTCTGTTAGACCAACACAGGTTGAAAATTAAGCATTGCCTTACTACAGACTTTTTTGGTTTCATTTTTTTAGGCAATATTCTTTTTAATTATTGAAGTAATGTTGGTGTTTTTTCACCCATTGTCATCTGTTGCCAATGCATTACAGTTACTCACAAAGAAAAGACGATTTATTTAAGCACCTATGGACATTTTTTTTTTAATTTAAAAGGAATGCATATACTTAAATGTAGAACTTTGACTGTTTAAATATAAAAAAGTGCAAAGAGCAAAACCTTTTTAATCTGCAATTTCATCTAAGTCACGCATTATGTAGTAGAATACTTGATCCAGGCATCCTTTACTTCAAATACTGCACATTTGCTTGTGATAACGTTTTCTTCATCCTGAGACGTTGACATGACAACAATTGTTGCCATTTCTGTTTTGCTTCACGGTTGCAGGCCAAGAGGAGAATTTGTATGCTAAAAAGAACTATGACAAGTATTTGTCAGCCTTGAAGAATTCAGGTCTGGTGTCTATGGAAGAGAAAGCCCAAGGAGCTACTGCTGATGTCACAGGTGGTGCTGAGGGAGGCGCAGGAGCAATGGTCCTATTGGGTAAGATAACAATTACACATTATATGAAGCATATTATTTCTGTTCTTTCTTGATAATGTGCATGCATTATTTGGGGTTTAAGCCCTGCACGTGCCAGAAAGATGTTGTTAAGACTTTTCTTTTGCAACAAGCAAACAGAAAGTGAAACATAATCTCATTATTCAAAATGCCCTATTCCATAGCACCACAGTCATGTGATTGTGCACTGACCACTTTCTCACTTTTTACACATTGTACTTGTTCTGCGTATATCATAGCTATTCTAGGTAATGTTTCTACCAAAATCAAACTTTGATTATTATTATTACATATTAAATTTAACCGTTGTAAATGTTTAAACAAATTGAGTTTTGCCAACTGTGATATCTTCGGCATTTGCTTGATTGCCCAGTGGCATGAGATGCAGCTAATGGCTACTTGTGTCTAAATGTTTTCCTTGGTGTTCATAGGAACCACTGCACCAGGGAGTCCAGATGAGTCTAATAAAGAGGTGTGTACCAGAATCATACATGGAATAACCCCTTTTTTTAAATTAACATATAAATAATTTTGTCTATTAAATGTAAAAACAAAATGCCCATCACAAGTGTCCAGAGTTTAGTTTGTTTGGGATTTTTTTCTCGATACACTTTTACTTGATAATTAAATGATGAATCAATAACCCACATAGTTGTTGATTACTTATTTTTGCCACTCAACATCTCAGGGTAGTCTGTTTTTATTTTATAGGAACTAATGAGCTGACTACAGTTACTGTTAAATTTGCATTGTTTTTTTCCCCTCAGGAGGACCAAGATGCAGGACAGTCTGTTGGACAGAGGAAGAGGGTCAAGCTGAGCAGCAGTACCAAAGGTAAATGTAAACAAATTGTAATGCGCTAGTATATGTCCACAAGTTAGTAACAACCATCCATCTCATTTTGTGTGCCTTTTTATGCCTTCAGATCCCTGTATTATTGAATCCCTGAAGCATAAATGCTTTCTGGAGGAGTTGCTGTTTTGGACGATAAAATATGAATTTCCTCAGAAGATGGTCACCTTCTTATTAAACATGTTGCCAGATCAAGATTACAAGGTATTTTCTCTTCCATGTTAACATTTATTTACAAAACTCCAACTGTCTACTCTCACTTTTAGATGGTCTTTTGTTGTAATATAATTTATTTAGTGCAACTGAAATTATGCTTGTCATATGTATTAGATTTTCAAAGCAGATGGAATTTACTTAAAAGCAACATTATTATAACAGTAAGCCTTAATTGTGTTATGGGCTTTTCTCTCCTTGTCCGGCAGATCACTTTTACGAAAACATTTGTTCAGCATTACGCATTCATCATGAAAACACTGATGAAGAGCCACGAGTCAGATACCATGTCCAACCGCATTGTACATATTAGTGTGCAGCTGTTCAGCAACGAGGAGCTGGCTCGACATGTGACAGAGGAGTGTCAGCTGCTGGACATCATGGTCACAGTCCTCCTCTACATGATGGAGAGTTGCCTTATTAAAAGTGAACTTCAGGGTAAGCTTGCCCATATGTGTCTGATTTTCTAATTATTTTGATTTGAACATACCTCATCACACTTCAAAAGGGTTTCTGTAAAGATCGAAGCAGGTGGCTGACACGATACTCGGTTTGTATCACCACGCCACATGGGAACTGCATGGGATTTTCTGACTAGGTCTTCTAGAGTAGAAGTGATTGCTAATATTGTAGACTGATCATTAACTACTTCTGCAGTGTGCAAGGTGAAACTGTTTGCTTTATCAATCTGAAATTCAGGTTCAAAGATTTTTGCTTTCATTTCTAATTGGATGCACCTACCTGAAAAGATCCAGAGTCATGGATTGGGCCATGAGGCAATGATGAGATCATACCAGGAGGTCGTTATTTTTATGATAGTGGCTCATCATTAACTCTATGTTCAAAAGGATGGCACATGAAGCCTGTGAAACATTTTAAGAAGGAAAAACTGGAGTGCTTTCAAAAGAGCAAAATGCAACTCTTAATTTCGCTTTGTATTTTTAATCGTTATCAGTGCACATGCACAGATGTTTCATCCATCTGGCTTTTCTTGTTGTGCAAGCTCTGAGTGCAATAAGCTTAAATTAAATTTTTTTTGAGTGCAGTCCTTTTTTTTTTTTTTAAATATATATATTTTTTATATTGCAAACAAAATTGTTAGTCTGTATTGGAAGCCATGTGTTGAGTGTATTGTCTTTCTCTACATGTTTATTTTTGTTTCTTCTGTTTTTAAATAACTAAACCAAAACTTCTGCCAAATGCCATTAACCTAATGACGTGTCTGTTGTTCTTGTCTCTTTTTTTATTTCCTTATTTATTCTTTTATTTTCTTTAGATGAAGAGAACAGTCGCCATGTTGTGGTGAACTGCAGCGAGGCTCTGTTGAAGAACAACACCTACTGGCCATTAGTCAGCGACTTCATTAACATCCTCTCACACCAAAGTGTAGCGAAAAAGTTCCTGGAGGACCATTCGTTGTTGATGCTGTGGATGAGCTTCGTGTCATTTTTTCAAGGTAAGGCATATTTTGAATGCTAAATGGTTAATCGATTTCACAGATATAGCGCTTTATAGCACTGTCTCTCATTCACATGTTCACACACTGATGGAGGCATAGTGCTTTTTTCCACAGACATTTCAACCTGGATATCTACCTTTTTGATAATTCAGATTAGAATTTTTAAAGCTGAGACAAATGGTCATGTAACCGGTGTTGCTGTTGGATCGATACCTTTGGGCGTGCATATTACTAGCCCTGTTGTTATTTGTTTGCTACTGATTAATACATACGTGATGCAAACTCCATGAGGTCAAACACAACACTTGGTTTAAATTATTTCTCCTGCTCGTGGAGCTTTCCAGTTAGACTTTATATGCCAACAGTATGCTTAGTCAGACAGAGGCGGACCTCCTCTGTCCTATTAAATCCTCACAGTAACAGCGAGTCGTGGGGTGACTCTTTGTCACTGAATTAGAATTGTGGTTATTGCTGCTCACTTGCCATGTGTACTCTAGCACGACCCTAAAAATAACACTCACCCTTGCAGTGGGCTTGAGTGTCCTCTTGCTGACTTTTTGTGCAGTGTCACTATTACATTGTATGCATGTCTACTGTGCAGCTCCTGCTTTAAATTCTGGTGTACAAAAAATATATGTAGGGGCAAAGAGATTGACACTGAATCACTCTGTGATTTTTCTTTTTCTTTTTTCTTTTTATTTGTTGCTCATATGAGCATTAGGAAGCCGTGTAACATGTGTGACTGTCTAAACTTTTAAACCATTTCCTGCTGTGATAGGCATGAACCTGAATAAACGGGAGTTGAATGAACATGTGGAATTTGAGTCCCAGACATACTATGCAGCGTTTGCAGCAGAGCTCGAGGCCTGTGCACAGCCAATGTGGGGTCTCTTAACACACTGCAAAGTCAAAGTGAGTCCCGTCTTTGCACTCAAAACTACTGTCACACACGTCTCCTGTGTGCATTCGTGATGATCTTGAACGATTAATGAAACTTGTGTCCTGTGCTGCACGCACTTACTATATAACCTCATATAAATATTTAACATGTTAAATTGCTTGTGAATAGGAGACACAGGACTATACTAAAACTGTGGTACGCTACTGCTTGGAGACCCTGCAGATCTGGTTTGATGCCATTGGCTTCATTGACGAGGTAAATTTAAGAGCCAAACCGCTGTATTTACAAGTAAGCTTTCTCCTCCGCTGTTTCTAATGGCTCTTTTTATCTGTTACAGCCTGCTCCAAATCAAGTGACATTTCACCTGCCACTGCACCGCTACTATGCGATGTTCCTCAGTAAGGTATGTCAGAGGTTCTCATCTCTTAAAACATGACTCTGCAGTATATTCGTAGGTTTTTTTATTTTTTATTTAAAGGTGAATTGTTTTGGTTGTAAATTCACAGGCTGTAAAGTGCCAAGGCCTGGATCTGGACAGCCTCCTGCCTGATCAAGAGATGCTGATGAAAATCATGGTGCATCCACTCCAAATCCAGGTATAACAGTAGAGGCCCATACACAGATTTGTCGGTTTAATTCATGTATTTTATCTCCTCCAGGTCTGTAGTCACATGTTAACTAAAACGTTGCTATGTGTGGCTGTAGGCATGCCTGTCAGAGATCCACAGCAACATGTGGGTCAGGAACGGTCTCCAGATCAAGGGACAGGCTATGACCTATGTGCAGTCACACTTCTGCAACTCCATGATTGACCCAGACATCTATCTGCTTCAGGTTTGGATTGTTGTATTACAGACAGTGCTCATTATCAGTATCGTTCATATACTGTAATAATCAATAATAAAAAAATTTGTTCCTATTTTTTTTGAATGTCTCCTTCTGTATTTATTTTACAGGTTTGTGCATCAAGACTAGATCCAGACTACTTTATCTCTAGTGTTTTCGAGAGGTAAGCTCTAACCCCTGTCCATGCATTCATATGATTTTGTTATCAACACAGATTAGTAGCATTGTATACATATTATACTCTTCTTATACTTCTTCTTCTCTCACACAGGTTCAAAGTGGTTGACCTGTTGACCATGGCGTCTCAGCATCAGAATGCCGTGTTAGACTCTGAGCAGGAGCGGCCGATGCTTGAAGGAGCACTGACCTTCCTGGTCATATTGACAAGCCTTCGCATTCATCTGGGTAAGTGGTACAACAGAGGATGCACACAGTCTATGGGGAGTGAGACAAGAACAAATAACTTAAAATATAGGTAGATTAGCCTACGGTACATTTTATTCCATATAACTCATAATGTGTTTGCTTTCTGAGGTGTTGATACACTTTAGTGGTCATTTTGAAGCCATAAGGTGTTATAACCTTGTTTGTGTCTTGGATTGGAGGCATTGTTGGTGAGTGTTAGCTAGTGCTGTGCTCCTATGTTTGGCCTATAATGTATGTTTAAGACTCTTCCTTTGCATTATCACCTAATTATTTCTGACTGATCCACCAGCAAATCAGCAGCAGCAGCAACTTGCAAGTGAATTATATTAAATAAATTATACCAATTAGCAGTATGTGTGTAACATCACCATTTTTATATGTGAATGTTTAGTGAAACATAAGGTATCCCAAAATGCCAGTCCTGAAACAAATGTGTTGCAACCATATTTTACATAATGTATACTGCAAATGACGGTGCCACAACAGACATGATGCAGTGCTGTTGTTTTTTCCTTTAAGAGAAACCTTGTTTAGGCATCTTACACAGGTGGAGACTGTGCAGTCACTGTCTGCATCATTGCTGCATCGTTGGGAGACATTGAAAAATTATGTCTGTCTGTCCAGAGAAAGTGTTCAAATTTAATGATGACATGCCAAGGATGCCAAAGAGGATGGGGCACGAAGCCAGAAGTGTTGAAGCACTGGGTTAGACAGGGCTCAGCAGACTCTGTGACTTTTTCAGGTACACTCCGCTTATGGAGTGCTGCTGCTAGTATTTCGTTCATGCTGGAGATAAACATAGGTGCCACAACAGACACTACTGATGAGGACCCCACAGCCTCCACTCTAATTGGTATTTAATGTAGGGCTATAATCTTTGTCAGTCTGCCTTCATGTTCTCCTTCTCGCCCTCTCTAACAGGGATGACGGATGACGAGATCCTTCGGTCTGAGATGGTCTCACAGTTGTGTATGAATGACCGTACACACAGCGCGTTGTTAGACCTTGTATCCTTCCATATTTAACAAATACGTTTAAAGGGAAACTATATTCGGTCATCCATGACAGTTTTTTTTTCCTTAAGAGTGTTTTCTTAGATTCCTGAGAATCCCAACCCAAAGAGTGGCATTGTACCAGGGAGTTGTAGTTTTGAGGAGATGCTCTCTGCAGTGGCTGACTTCAAAGCCCCTGTGTTTGAGCCAGGAGGCTCCATGCAGCAGGGCATGTACACACCAAAAGGTAGGATGTCTTTGGTGAAGTTGAAGGCATGGTTTCCAAACAGACCATTGTAACAATTAACCTGTTAACGGTTTTGAAAAGTGCAGTGGGGGTCACAGAAGTGGAAGCTTTTTGGTTTGAACATAAAAACCAAAAAACAAGTCCTATCGGGTAGTATTATTATTAATTATTAGGGCTGCAGGACTCTGACAATAATGTTTCTGAACTGATCTGCTGAATTCCTTTTTTTATCTGAGGGAAAGCTGAACCTCCTATCTAGAGAACGATCTGTCTGTCTGCTGCCCTCCACTGGCCAACAGTAGTGTTAGCAGTAACAAGGACTGCAGTGTGTAGGGAATTGGGCGTTCCAAATCGGGAGGAGATGGTGGAAAACTGCAAATTAAGTGTTTTTAAATGGTACAGTGTGCCATGTATTATTAAGCAAATCACTGAGCTGTTTCTACTTCTACTTACTTCATTCTAATAAAATATTGCTCAACAGAATTGTATTTGCTAGTTCATGACATAGAACTTACCACAAATAGTTAATGAATCCAACAAATATTATTTATTTGTGCCTAGGAACAATGAAATATCTGTGTGTACAAATGTTTACATTGCTGTCCAGTAAGCAATGTAATTTTATATCCTGCTATATACAACATATTTTCAACATATAATGTTTATTTTAAAATAGTCCTTGGTGCATTGCTCATATTAGGTTTATTGTATTGATATGGAACCAAACATATTCTCAGTACCTACTTTTGTAATAGATATCTTCCACTGCACATGGAGAGAATGCATGCAATGTAGTGTTTTTCAGACCACAGACTTAATATTCTAATTTGTGGGTAGAATTTAGTAAAAATAATGAGTATTGTGCCTCAATAGGCTGAAATTCTTGAGCATTTGATCTGTCATTAGTCCTCAGTAGACCACTTGGGGGCAGGCTTACACCACTTACATAGTGAAGGGGAAAATGAGAGGAAAGTGAATCAATGTCACTTTATACCGAAGGTTACAAAACATTTCTGTCCTTTTTCTCAACTAGCCGAGGTGTGGGAGAAGGAGTTTGACCCCATCATGGTCGTACTCAGAACAGTCTATCGGCGAGACGTCCAGTCAGCAATGGACAGATACTCTGCATTGTAAGTTATCAGTTTATATCATTTAGGCATTTAATAAACAGCTACTCTATTCTCTTGTTGGTAGTATTTATGTTCAGCCATCCCTGACAAAACCAGCCTGCATCCTGCTCTGTTCAGTGTAGAGTCCCCTCTCTCGCTTGCTCATGAAGGGACCTGATAAGAAAGGTCAGGTCCACCGGGTGCTCAAGTTGGTTCCAATTAGATAGCTGTCAAGAAAAATCTATATTTCAGTCTAAACTATAATAGAATTGAGGAAATCTTTCTTGTTTGATTGTGGTCTACCAAGACAAACGTGTCAGTGGAGGTGAAGGAGATACCTTGGGGTTAATTTTTTTGAAGGTCACTAGAATGCATGAAGATGCTAATTATAGCAAGAAGGTCTCTCACTGAAAAAGCATCTGTTTGATATAGTAGTTGGGAAGATAAGGTTTTTATAATGGGATTGTAGGCCTTTTTTTCAGGTTAAGCTGTAATTGAAAGTATGGATAGATAACTGATGTAGTTAATTGTGCTTCTTTCACATACACACTACGCTTCTGGGCCAGTTTTGGTGTTTCGAATCAGATGAAACTAAGGCATGTTTTTCCTTGAAACATATTGAAGCTGCCATTGTTACCTTCAGAGTCTGATACAGCCTCCTATTGCTCATTCACACTGTTTGAATATGATGGATTGCCTGTCAGGCTGCCCTGGTTTTATATAACAATGATTCCATCATCACTAATATAGTGAGCGAATGTGCTGCCCATTGGCTGTTCTGTTACATAGACTAAAACCTTTTGTGCAGTGAATTACTCAGAACAACGTAAGGTGTCATTTCATCAAACTCATTTCTCCCATCATGCTTTATGTGGAAATTCAACCTTGTGTTACATGTAAGCCCTTATGGGTGTGTTAATTATTATGTTCTGTGTGTTGCTGATTGTTCTTTATTGTTGTTATTTTTTTACTTTTGATGATGCCACCTAGTTTAAAACAGTCTGGCATTCACACCGGCAACCCATGGCCACCGTACAAGGAGAGGACTCCTCTGCATCCATGCTACAAAGGGCTAATCAAGCTGTTGCACTGCAAGACGCTGCACATTGTGATATTCACTCTCCTTTACAAGGTGAGCCTTTCAACGCCCCTTCATGTGATATAATACAGTGCTGCCCTTGCATCTCAATTTACTCCTTGAGCTAAATTAGAAGCACTTCACTTTGCCATATTTAATTGGTCCGGTAGTCATATGAATTGGCAATTAATTGGTTCTGACATGTCAGAAGATATCTGTACAATACAAAACTGACAAAGTGCAGAAGGTGCAGCACAAAATGAACAGACCTCATAGTGTAGATGAGGCTTAATGTAGAAAGAAAAGACAAAAAGCATTGACGGGCGAGCTGTTGTTTAACTGTAACAACATTGGCATAGTTGTTATCACTAGTGAGGGGGATCATATTTGTCTGTACCATTACAACACTTTTTTTGTGGTAATAAGCTGAAGGTTTCACTTGTTCTTCTGTGTAAAATAATAGTTTGACATGTTCTAGATATGGATGGATCATCAGAACATGTCAGAGCATGTGCTGTGCATGGTGCTGTACCTGATCGAGCTGGGCTTGGACAACCAGGTTCAAGACAACAAGAAGGATGAGGTGAGGTGTGGGTGTTTTGACATACAACCACTCTCCTCACTGTGTAGGCTTCTAGTGTCCACCGGTGTCTCACATGAGCTTCTGCTTCCAGGAGCCTTGCATTGAGGAGCACTGCCACGACAGCTGGTTCCCTGGCACCAACCTCCTCTCCAACCTGCACCATGTCATCAACTTTGTGAGGGTCCGGGTTCCTGAGACAGCTCCTGAAGTGAAGAGAGACGCCCCTCCCAGCACCAGCACTGAAGCGTCCTCTTATGGCCAGGTAAAAGGTTGCTCTGCTACAGGCAGAGGCGGATTACAGTACTATTAATTACAGTGCCATGTCATGTCAAGTAATAACAACTGGCAGTGAAACTTCTATTGACTATACTGATTCCTTATTTGTTATTGACCGTATGCTTCCTCCCAGCACAGAACAACAGTGAATTAAACTGGGGTGCGGGGCATCAGGTGTCCAAAAACACACTCCAATGCCACTGTTGTCGTGTATCTGCTGGATTATATTATAAGGCAATTGGTTGCTTAAAGGTTATGTTTTGGTGTCTTTTTGTCCTCCAGTGGGCAAGGTCCCGGCAATCAGATGTATGACCCTAAACTGCCTTTTCAAATGGTGACCGGATCTAAACGACAAGAGAATTCCTTGGTTTAGGTCTGTGTTGCCTGTAACACATTGTAAACTTTGTAAAGTAGCCTATACCTGTCGGCTTATCTGGGTGTGCCTACTTCAAAGGATACCACATGGGGAGGAATGTGTTAATTTCTTCGTTCTCTATCCATTAAATACGCAACCAAAGGCAACCAAAACCTCAGTACCCTGTGTTGTCAGACACTCTTTGCGTGTACAACAGTTGGTCCTCTCTGCGCAGAAAGCTTAATAAATACTAAATAAATATTTCCACTCATGCTGCTTATGTCGCCTTGCTTTGTGCAGCAAGTCAACAAAATACCACTAATACCACCAACAGCATTGTAAGCCATGTAGATTCATAGACTCATATTTCACACGCCGTGTTGTGGCTGAATCTAAATAATAGTCGTGTCAGTTAAAGGCTGTAAAAAGACCAAATTAAAGATTGCTGCTACATCTCCTCTACCTGCTACTATTTGATTGTCAGCTGATAGGAACTTCACGTCATACCTACTGCCTCATTTATCGCCTGCACTCCATTCAACTGAATTTACCCAGCCTTGCCACTACGTAACAAACGGCATGCTGGTACAGCAAAGACAAGTTCTTGTCATCAGCATGAGGTGTGGCCAGCCAAGAAATAGTCCAACACTTAGTAAAGTAAACACATTTTTTCACTTTCACGGTTCATATCAAAAGGTTCACATTTGATATAGATGTTCGTGGTCCCGATGTCGTGGAGTATAAATCATCATGACTTTGGCCCTCCCCTGACCTTTCCATGCTAAGTGTAACAAGCATGTTTGTTTGTTTTTTTGGTACCTTTATGTTCCTCTTTCATTTCTTCATCATCATTGTTGCTGCTCCACAGAACTCCAGGCGTCTGGCAGGGAATTGGAGAGAGGTAGCTATCTGTATCCATTTCTATAAAAAGGTGGATGGCTTTGGTTCCACTAGCAGCTGCATTTGTCTATCTTTTATTATGAAAGAATTTCTTTGGACATGTCTGGTTTTGTTTTCAAAGGACATCTGCCTTTGTGTGTTATGGTGTGTGTGTGTATAATGCTGCGCTTCAGCAGTTCCCCCCCTCTTTACTGCTGAAACTAATTATGTGTGTAATGCAGGTTTGGGTAAACACTTTTTAACTGCATGTCAGTATGATTGATGTCGCCTTGACTGGGCTATATGATATATGTTTATTTAACAGTGCAGCTCAGGTCCTTTTTCATCAGGTCAGGTCATGGCAATCCCTCAGATGGCTTGTGTGCTTTAACATCGGGATGATTTGAATTTTCGCAGGTATATGGTTGTTGTGCTATCAGCAAAGGTATCCGTGAAACATCAGCTGACATTTTATAATAGACATTTAATTTTTATGTGTATTGTGCCTGTCTGACTATGGTAATGACGCACCCCTCCGATCAATCAAAGTCCATCACACTATTAGTGATGTCTTCTTTTGGAGGTGATATTTGTAGTCAAAGACAGAATCTGCCAAAGCACCCAGATGCCAGTGGAATTTGAAGGGATGTTAGTCAGAAGGGTTTCTGTTTGCATATTGCTGAGTGTGTGTGAGTGATAGTGTGATAAATGATGTGTGCTGTGAAAATGTTTGTATTTGTGCAACATCATTTAGTTATGTAGCACGTGTTTACAGTGTGTCCATAATGTAGTTTTAATCATAGGGCATGGAATATTACCACTGTCAGACTTGAGGGTTGGATAACCCATACAAAAACAAATGTTCACACAAAAACTTTCAACAAATACGCAATTTCATGTATATATTTTTTTCCTATGTTTTCTTAGAACTTGCGTGAAGCTCAGGTGTTCAGCCTTGTAGCAGAACGCAGGAGGAAGTTCCAGGAGATAATCAACCGCAGCAACACTGAAGCCACCCAGGTCGTCAGGCCCAAGAGCTCCTCAACACGATGGGTCCCGCCAGGCACCCCCCCTCAGCTGGTGACGGAGATCCTGGAGATCCGGGAGAGCATGTTGTCCCTCCTCATCAAGCTCCACCAGAAGTTGTCGTCCAAGCAGAACTCTCTGTCGGCATCCTGGCTAGAGAATATGGACACGAGCCGTCACTCTCATGGAGACGGCATCACAGCCATTGAGCGCATCCTCACCAAGGCAGCCACACGCAGCTGCCAAATAAAGCGTAGCATCCAGGACATTTGTGGAAAGGTGTGTCCTCCTGTGCCACCAAAGAAGAACAGTCCAACTGACAAGAAAGCCATGGATAAAGAAGAGAGGTAACAAAATAATGTCATTTTTATTTGTTAAATAACATCTTCCCCGCTATGGATGAACATATACACAGCTCCGTAGCATATTTCCCTATTATTTTTTTGCAGTGGGTGCACGTAATATTGTGTAAATACATCTATCTTAAAAGGGAGTTGAATTTTTATTATTCTAATCTGTAATCAAGATGTAATCTATCATTTTGTTTACAACATTACAACAACTGTATTACAGTGAACATGCAACAATAGCTCAAAGTGCTAAGTCATGTGTGCAAGGACCGTGAGTGTGGACAGAATCCAAACACTTTTTTATATTTTTATGTATGTGCAGAATGCTTATGGCTTATGAGTCAAATATAGTGTTAAACCAAACAAGTGATAATTCTTCATTATCCCCTCAGTCTGTCATGTCTTTAAACCGCTGTACCAAACCGCTGTACCAAGCATGGTGAAAACAGCTGAAAGGAAAATGTAGGCTTCCTTCTCTGAAAAGGACATTTCAGTAATACTGTCTGTGAAGTGCAGAGTGGCGAGAAACAAATATTCTGTATGAGACTGCTAATATGTGGACAAAGCAGCAGCAGCAGATGATGCTTCTTTTTAAGCAAATTTTAAAAAGATTATTTATGAAGATGATGGAAGTATTTTTTTTTATTTTGAAAGAAAAATTATTACACAATTATCATATGTGTTAAAACTGTGATATAGCTTTGCACAGCCATGAAAATGGGGTCCCTTGGCTCAGTGTGTTTTGGCTTTTCACCTCACATTCACCCACTAGTCCGTGTCTTCAATTTCCCTCTTAACGATGATGGAATGGGCTATAACCATTTAATAATTGCCTGCTTTTGGGGTTGACTTCACCACAAAGACAAGGTAAAGGTAGAATCTCCCCCATTCACACGAACTAGTGCTGTTTCCAAGGCAACCATCAGGCAGCAGTGCGGTCAGTCAGTGGCAATGAGAAGTGAGAAGCTGCTGCCTATTCCTCATGCTGGTTGTCAGCACCCCTGAAGCCATCAGTGGAATTATTGAGCTGTGACGCTCCTGTCAGCATTTGTTTATGTCCTCTTATTAGGGACTTAATTTACAGTCAGCTCTCAACCTGTAAGTCTGCAGAGTTGGGATCAAGCCACCATATTAGTTTAATAATCAACCTTCCCATCTAACAACACAGCCTTGTTAAAATCAGACACCTGCTTTGTATTTAACGGTATTGCCTGCTACATGGAAGAATCTGTTGCACATGCTGTTGATGACCAAGGGAAAAATGCCCGCACAACAGACATGTTTATTCCCAGGATGCTGTAATGCATTTATCAATTGGAAGTGCAATAGATGTTCTTAAATGGAACAAGTGTTTGCCAGGAACTTATCAGGGGCAGCACAGTTGTCAGTGTACGAAATCCCTGTTTTCCCTGAGTGTATCTTTTCTGGCGGAAATGATTTAACTCCTTCAATACAATCTCACATGTAGAATTAAAATGATTTTAAAACATCTTACTTCAGTGGTTGATTATATTATAATTACATACACACTATTAATATTCCTTTGGTTTTGAACTCAGGTTAAATATTCGGTTGTTGTGTGCATTGCTGCATTTTCATCAAATTGTATTTCACTTGTTCTTTCTTTCAGACGTCAGAGGGCACGAGAGAGACAGCAGAAGCTGCTTGCTGAATTTGCTTCCAGGCAGAAGAGTTTCATGGAAACAGCCATGGATGTTGGTAAGAAAAGTCATGCTCACGTTTCTTGCCAACTTCTCGCCTCGGTTTTATGGTCTTAGAATTTTAAATTGCTCACACACCATTTGCAGAAGCCACTGCCCAAAGTCTGTTTGGAAATGTTTGCCTCCTAACAGCAGTGGAGACCTTGTGCTAAAACAATCTTTACTTGACGTTCTAACATACTGACATAACATAGTTGTAAATCAATACATTCAGTCTACTGTAACCTTAATGCGGCACAGCCAAACTGGCAAGCCAAGAAAGGTGAGTTACTGACTCGCCACCGTTAACACATCCATACAGTGAGGTGTGTGGTGGAGGTTCTTAATAAGTGCACTTAAACTTCTCATTTGTTTCTGATCCAGTGAGTTTGAAAACGTGCATTGTGTTAGAGCAGTCACATATTTTGAGGCAGAGTGCTCATTTTCTGAAGTCTGAAGTTTTAGTTAACCCCCAAAAAATCATATTTATCAGTTTTTTTGTTTTAGTAACATTACAGACAAATTGCTTTCAGCAGTATTTTATTTATTGGCTCCTACAGGCCCTCCTAATGCATAAAAACACAATTTGCACAGAGCACAATTCTAAATATTTACTGTATGTCTTCAGCAGGGACTGAGTAGAAACTTCTGTACTGTGTGCAACTGCTGCAACAACCACTCCGATACAACATGCTTATCACACTGGGTTTGTTCTGACATAAAGTGCACATAAAGAGAGCATAAAAGCTCAAAACACACATTAACACTTTCTGTTTGAAGGACGTCTTGCTACTGCAGCCCTTGAAGAAAAGTGCTGTTGGCTGAAATAAACCATCATCATTGCTGTGCCTTTTTTATTGGGACAAGGTGACAGTGGGCTGAGTCCATGCTTGTGGTCTCTGCTGGCCTGTTAGGAGAAATTGAGAGGAGAGTGCTCCTGTGGGAGTATGGGTGGCTGCTGGCTTAGGGCACATAGGATCAAAGCAGTAATAGTGGACTGGACTCCCAGGGCCCACCTTGACACAGCATGGTTAGTGAATGAATAATGGCTGCTGTGATCAGACGGACCATTCTGGCAGGACTGTATATTTTGACCTCTTTCTGTACACTTCCTGCTGAGCAGTAGCTTCACTTTACTTCGAGCTCACTGCTGGCTTTGAGAAGATGACAGTTTCATTTGAATGCATGTTAGGCTGTTTGGAGATATCTTTCAAATTTGTCTGCATTATAGCATTGTGCATTATTTTCTTCAGGGAGTGTACAATAATTGAGGTATTTCTCCTCGAGTCCCCTACAGACTTCTTATAACTCTGGCACACGTCTGTCGATGTTTTATTGAAAGACCTTGAATTATATTTATGAGGGAGTTAATCCAAGAGTAGCAGACAGGTAACCGGTTTTTGTTGTTCCTTTTATAATTTATTATTATAAAATTTTGATTAATTCTTTGAGATTTCTGTCTCCTTCCCATTAAAATGAAGGTTAATTTTCAACAGCAATGTGTCTTTGCCGAATCAGTGTCCCTGTTACCCAGAATAATCAACAGACCTCACTGTTTTCATTGCAACTGCTTTCTCCTGAAGAAATAGTCCCTATGAAAGCAGACTTATTCAGAGTAACCTCGATGCTCTTTCTAGAAACTGAAGTCATATTTTCAATGTGCCACACACCATATTCCAGCCACCTATAATTGTATTGGGGTGGTGAAAATATGAACAAATTATACCAATCTTATCTGCAAGGAGATTTTCAGTGTCCTCATTAACCTAACCAGCATTTAGGAACGTTTGGAAAAATTACATATCTATAGCATGCATACAAAACTTCACAAATTGATGCTGTAGGAAGCATAAAACGGCAGCACACCAGCAGTTTGTGTGTCCTTGGTGTCTTACCTTTTGCGCGTGTATGTGTGTTTGTTACATTTGGTGGCTTTATGTACTGGGATGGCCCGAGGCTGAAGCTGTGGTGTTGACATCTAATGCATCCTTCATTTCCCCAGGAACACAGTGACCTCTCTTGAGAACATATTTTCCCAAAAAGCAATAAATCAATTCCTGACACATCTTGACATTTCTCCACAATATTTACTGCTCAAATCGAGCACCGTTTTTAACATTTAAAACTAATTTCACATCCGTAATTAATTTCTAGTGCTGTGCAAATCATGTAGTAGGGGTGGCAGAGAGTGAATTTATGTTCCCAGTATTGTATGGAGGAAAAAACTCAGGAATTATTGAATACACCATAAGATCAAAGTCTATGTTCTTTTGGTAATTTTCATTGTAAATTAGAAAGGAATAGTGTTGTGAAACTGAGTATGCTATTAGTCACCTGAGTGGTAGCATGGCTTTCAGTCAGTGACCTCCCGTCATCATGGATTGTTACTTCTACTTCTGATCTACCTAAAGGAAAGTGTTTTTGTTTCTCACACAGTTGGATAGTTTTCATTCACACAGAGGTGAATGTAATGCTTACAGATCATTGCATATGAATAAGTTCTCTGAATCATCTCCAAATTATTTTAATTGTAGTAATTATTGGTTTCAGCTGTTGCAGTGTACCCCATGGTTAATATGATTATATGTTTATGGTATGAGTTTGAAAGTTTTTGTGGGGAAGCTTTGGCAAAATAAGATTAAAACATTTTTTTTTGCTAGAATCCCCTGACACTGAGGCAGCTATGGACCTAGGAGCGTCGGAAGTGATGGAGTCTGAGGTTCTTTATGACTGCGTGATCTGTGGCCAGAGCGGACCTTCCACCGAGGACAGACCCACTGGCCTAGTAGTTCTCCTCCAAGCATCCTCAGGTACTGCATGTCCCAGCATCCTCCGCTTCATTAATTTGCTGAAATTAATTATTATAATAATAAATACAACAACCAGACACGACTATTCTGTTTCTCTGTTAGTTGTCTTGCCTTTCAAACTAAAACAGTTATTCATAGCACCTTTGTCCACCATATTGGAAATCTAATGTTTTAATTGGTGGGTTAACTGTTGTTTTTAATTAGTTCATTTATCATTCATGTTGATTCCTGCTCACTTGTACATAAAGCTTATCATTGTAAGAGGTCATTCCCTTTTCCATTTTTCACGGACAGAGGAGGATCTCTCACTCATCCAAATAAATGGCACATTTGATTAGCAATTAGTCACCTTGTAAAACGGTTCAGAAGTCTCTGACCTCAACGTCAAAAACATCTTGTAAAATCTAGCACCACGTGCACCACCAAGTTATTTATCAGGCAAAAATGCAGAACATTCCCTGTTTTCAACTGCTCAGTTTTCACAGTTGTTGTTTTGTGAAGATTTGTAGTTTTTTTTTGTTTTGTATCATAAATTGAATATATTAGGGTTTTGGATGGTGAGTGGGACAAAAACTGAAATTGGGAGGTAAATTATGATAGACTATTCGGAATTTTTCAAATCTAAATGATTAATCAAAGTTATCAACAAATGAATCAGTAGTGTAATTTCTTATTAGTTGTAGCATTCTTTTATGGGTCATCATCGCATCGTAATTCACCACTGACTTTCTGTGATTGGCTTCTAGTGCTCGGGCACCGCTGCAAAAGCAAAGAGGCTAAGAAGCTACCGACGAGTGATGAAGAGCACATCTACGCTGCAGACACGTGTGGAGTGGCTCATGATGTCAGGCTCACGCTCATGCAACGGTTCTTCAAGGATGTAGGTGTCTCTGAAAATATTTCCACCTTTACCAAGAGAGGATAAAAAGGCTGAAAGCACTTAGAGCGCCATTAGGGATGTGGATTTTTGTGTGTTAGATAACGTCTCCAGCAGCTCTAATAACAGGCTTTCATCCCGTCTGTTTTGAATTTCTTGACATTTAATTCATATGCATGTCAGCTATGTGAGGATCTGCATCTGCTCAACGCCCTAAGAGACTGTGGGATGTTGGATGGACCCTGTTAAAGAATACATTTCTTAACGCTCGTGGCAGTTACATTATAGGCCAGCCTGTCACATAATATCACTTTGAAGACCAACACTGTATGACACACAGCGGAATAAAAATGTATATTCCAAAGGGCAAATTTTCTTTTTTAAGTCATCGCTCAAAACGAACACTAAAAAGCTTTATTGAAAATTGCTTTGACCTAGCTGCTTTAATTTCTTCTCATGCCAACAATGTGGATTGATTAGCTTTCATCTCAACTCCAAAACAGAAATGATGACACTAGCTGAATTGGATATAATCCAATGAAAAGCTGGTGAATCACTCATAAACAGCCTATGCAGTCTAGTTGTCCATTAACAGAAGCTGGCTTTAAAATACCTTATCAATAGGATGTTTATTTCATTATTGCGATTTTAAACTCAAAAAATCAATTTGTTTTGTTTTTTAAATGCCACAAATAAACAAAAGGTTCAAGAGGTTGAAGGCCTGGAGACATATTTGCATACTCTAATTGATGTGATTTTTCTCTTCGGCAGAGCTCCTGTCTGCAGTCTGTGTCAATAGGTTGGGATGGGGGCGTCTACGTCCAGACCTGTGGACACACTTTGCATATTGATTGCCACAAGTCATACATGGAGTCTCTGAGGGTAAGTGAAAGCTTGACCTCATGGAACGATTAGTTGTCTAATTACAGTAGTTATTTGACAGAAGATGAATCAATGACAATTTTGAAAATTGATCGATTTAAGACATTAGTCTACTGAATATACGAAACACTTTCTAATTAGAGCTACTTAATTGTGAGACGTTTCGTACTGTTTTGTGTTAGAAATAAATTTAATATTTGCTGTATTTTGACCTTTTTGATTTGACAAAATTTCAGCAAAACAATACACAATAATTTTTTTTGAGCATTACTTAGACTAAATGACAAATTGATTGGAGCCCTAGATCCACTGTTTGTTCATATTCTCCTTGTGGAGATGCATCATGGACTAAAGATTTTAGGGGAACAATTTGAGAAATGTGTACTACATATACATGTAAAAAGTCCACTGTCAGTTGCCTCTTTCAGGTTTGTAGTTTAGTTTGTATAGGTCTATTGTAACCATTTATGTGTTTATGTGCTTTCTCAGAATGACCAGGTCCTCCAGGGTTTCTCTGTTGACAAGGGTGAATTTACGTGCCCACTGTGTCGACAGTTTGCCAACAGTGTCCTTCCCTGTCGCCCTGGGCGGGGCACAGAGGCTGGTGCCTGGCACACACCCACAAACAAGACGACGTATGTGCTTGTAAAGGAGGTGGAAGATCTTCAGGAGAAACTTAGCCATTTCCCAGTAAGTTTTACACAGCTGCATTTTAAACATGCAGTCAACTCGTGTGATTATAATTACTACAAACAATCAGCTTCCTCCAAATTGGAGGGAGCGTTGACTTTCGATGCAGATGTAAACAGTGTGGTTCTGTTTTAAGAGGGACAGTTCTTCAACTGGTGAAATCAGAGACGAGCCCCAGCTTCACCAAGCACCTGACCACATCCAAGTGTTAATACCAACAGCAGCACAATTCTGTCACTGATCTATGTAGATGCATGTCATATTTTTCATTTATTCTCATGATTGGGATTTTCCCTCCAAATTTACTAATTAAATAATGCCAGTACTTTACACCTGCTTTAGCCTTTTATTAAACATTAACCAGTGACTTTGCATGTTTTGCCCTAATTAGTATCAGTTAGTGATCACTCAATTAACCTTTTTTCACAGCATTCTTTTGTCATGTATTTGGATGGAAACACCTTAAAACGTATCGCAGGTCATAAAAGTGCATATGCTTTTATTGAAAGGGTTAGCGGCTACAAGTAATCTACTGGAACCATCTTTTGTTTGATGAGCCATCACAATACATATTGATTCAAACACCTTCAGGTGTTTGTAAAAGGTGCAAGGCAGACAGTTGAATTCAGATGACTTTGAGCAACTTTGTGCTGCAGCACAAATAAAGTGGTAAAAAATCTGTAATATGTAAGTGATGTTTTTGAATTGAAGATGTGTCCCTCAAGAAAACAGTTAAGCCAAGCAAATTTAAGTCTTGTTTAAAAAAAATTACACACATGAAAAGTTTTTGAAAGGTAGAGCTGGAAATCGCTTTAGTACAAGTTGCAAATGGACTTTTACTTTTGATTGTATTCTACTGTATTACACCGTCCGTGCTCTCCTTGTAAGGCAAATTGTTTTAACCATTGATGCTGTAAGATCAATGTATCAACTATGGAGTATGGAGGGGGGTAAAAAACATGAAAAGGAAATGTCAATAAAAGAAAATTGTGACTCACTGATAGCGAATAACAGAAAGGCAGGTAGATATGTTTCATAACAAATTGTTTGGATTATTGATTCGTTTTCCAATTGAATGCATCTTCTTGTGCCAGATCTTGAGTGGCATAATTTCACTTAATGTTTTTCTTATCTTAGGTTAGCTCTCCAGTCCGTTCTAGAAATAATTTTGACTTTATTGTATTCTTATTTTTTTTTAAAGACGGAATCCAACTTAAGCAAAGAGATGGAGTTGGTCATTAAAGACATCAAGAATACAACCCAGAAGAAATACATGGACTACGGCAAGAACCCTGGCTCCCCCGACAATGATTTCCTCTTCATGTACTCCGTGGCAAGGTGAGGATAGAAGCACGCTGAGTTATGATAGAACCCTCCTTAATGGGTCTCATATAAATCAACACCTCAATATCTGACGTTCACAATGGCGCCCCCTAGTTTTGGATAGATTCGATGGAATACCAGAGGTATCCGTCTACTGATTACTATACAACCAATTAAAACTTGCATAAAGCAGTAACCTCAGCCTTCGCACTGAGCCAGACAGCAGCTTGCTACACAACAGTAGAGCCACATTAGCTTTCCTGCTAAAGTTTCCTTCTCCTCTAACTTCCAAAACATGAACACACGTTGTGTCCTGCATCTTAGCTTTTTGAACGGGCGACCAAACAAACGTCCAACTGGGAATAGACCCCGGGACGGGCCCAGAAAATGCTGAAAGGATTTTATATCCCATTTGGCCTCAGAACACCACAGCATACCACAGAAGAAGCTGGTACTCATAGCTCAGGAGAAAGACATCTTGGCTACCTTGTTTAGACTGCTGCCAGTGTGATCCGGACCTGGAGAAGTGGCTGGAAATGGATGAATGAGTTTATTAAAATTAAGTCCACACTGCTTGTGGCATGGGCTGAATATTGACTCTTGGATGTCCTTTAGATCAAAAAGTGGCATTAAGCCATATTATTATTATATTATAATAATATTATGCACCTAGTTTTACCAGCGCTTTGTCCTGTTCCTTTTCTAGGATCTTGACAAAATACTACCTCAGAAGTTGTTGTTGTTGTTGTTGTTGAGAGTGTGTACGTGCGTGCATCTGTTGTCAGAGTTATGAGCAATGACTTGGTCATTTTGGGTTATCTCTCTCTGTGTGTGCAGTCCTCAAACTTACTATTTCTGCACCGCCTCACACATTTCTACACACATGCACACACCACTGACTGCCTGCTCTTTCGTTTCTCTCTTAATGCCAGCTCCCCAGCTTGAATAACAATGATTCTCTATGCAAAAAGCCCCCCAGAAAGGCGCCTTGAAATGGAACTGAAATTCAATACTGCAGTTGTTGCGTAGTGCTTGCACCAACTATATGGATTGCTTTGCCTTTTTGCAAATGTGCTCAGGTGTAGTTGATTTGTTTTCTTCATACTTGTCATTATACGGCTGCAGTGGTCCTGGAAGTGTTGCAAGATCACTTTAGGCCACAGTGAAATGGTATTGACTCTTGCTCTGTGTTAACTTATTAAGTCTGTCTCAGTATAGATTTATTTCACCTTCTCTGACTGAATTTTAGTGCCGCTTGTCTTTTAAGTGGTCCTTCACACTTCTCCTTAACATTACATTGTCGTGGAGCAGCTTGGGGTGAGCTATTGGTCCAAGATGCATTTGGTGCAACTGCAATGTCCCACTTTGATTAAGGCTGCAAATCTAACCGCATGTCACCCCTCCAACCATCCAGAGACATAATCTTGAGGGGGAAAAAAAGAAAAAGAACGCTCCTTCTCTCAGGTCTTTGCATCTTGTCAACAAGCTGGTCACAGATCAGAGAAATGACGAGGCTGAAAACTGAAATGGCTTTCAGTTCACCTTGGGGTCTCTAACTTCTCACTGCTGCCATTCCAAAATCTCTGCCCTTCCTTGAGCGTAACCATCCAGGCCTTTTGCCCACCCAGCGCTGTGGTTCCCTCAGCCCTCCACCCTGAACAGAAAGATCCCCTGAGTGTGTCTGGGTGCCTGTTGGCTCTCTGAAGTTCAATGAACAGCGCAAATTGCCTGAGGAGTGGAAAATTCCTTTGTCACAGGGGCACTCTTATCAGCAAAAGCCAGATGGAGCTTCACCATGGCTGCATTATCTATGTGAAATTGCTTTTTCTCCCAGGAAACCCAAGGATTTGCCCCCACCTCGCTGGCCCATAGAAGGAAATGGCCAGTGGCGGGATGAAAACAGGCCCAGATCAGTCTTATTTTAGTAATACCTATCTGTTTTCACCATCTATGTACTTTTGTTTGAAGTTTTAGTTTATTTTTTCACTGTTTTGGTACCGGGGAATTAAAATTCAGGAGCGAAATATGTTTGGATATGCATGGGAAATGCACATTGGGGATTATGCATGAACTGTGGTTGGAGCAGCTTTTATGCTAATGGTCCAGCTTGTGCAAAATCAGTCTTGGAAAGCTGTCATTTACTTGATACGGAATTGTGGCTGCAAAACAGGCGCATTAAACGGCAAATGGCTCAACTAGGCAGCATCTTTCATCTTCCTAATCAAACTGGTAAAAGAGGCAGGCGTAACCAAATGCTGAATAGGATGATACTCAGCCATTTATATACCAACACCTCCATCCACTCTCTGACACGTGCACACTTTCTGCTTTAATGGCTGTTTTTTTTTTTTAAAGGAATACTGCACCCAAAATCTATCATTTTTGTATCAGTGACTCATCCCGTGCAACCTGCATTACACGGCAAAGAACCTTTTTACTCGCTCGCCTCTAGAGAGAACTGGGAGTACAAAAGCAGTAATCGTGGTACAATGAAGGTGGTTTATTATGGAGATTCTGTATAACTGTATAATTTAAAATAAATAAATAAGCCATTTGACATTTGTTGTAATAACTTATTGATATTGACTTTTAAGTATTATATACCTTTTTTTTATTAAAGGGTTATGCTTGACAATTATGGTATGTCTGTGTGTGACATGTAATGTGTGTTTTACATATGCACTTTTGTATATGTGTCCCTGCTACCTACTAACAGTCGTGGCTCTGTCTCCTCAGGACCAACCTGGAGTTGGAACTTGTGCACCGGGGAGGAAACTTGTGCTCTGGAGGGGCCAGTGCAGCTGCCAAACGCTCATGTCTTAGTGAGTACTTACTCCTAGATCTTTCCATCTTAGTTATCAATTTCTTCTCTAGATCTTATAAGTTCACCAATATGCAATGTGTTACGTCTGGTATTTATGTCAGGGGAAAGCCTGCGACCCGACCTGGCTATATTTATGGGATAATACAAGAAGAATTCTTGGACAAAGTTAAAATTGCACCAAAATGTTTTGGTCCCTTTCTTTTTTAATTGTGTTTAACTGTGCTTTTCAACGACCTGCAGTGTTTTCAGTCATTTTTGAATAAAATTGTAGTTTAAGTTTAAGTTTGTAGCTGTGTCAGATGTATTTTGCTGTTCAAGTTGAAAATTCTAGACGTTTGTGTTATTGCAGGTGGCTGCACGTCATTTCCAATGGGCCTCTGTTTAATAAAGTGTCTGTCTGGAGATCAAACCCATTCTTTCATGTTACAGCTGAACCGTTAAAAGTAAAA
>JAVQJL010041360.1:0-46840 GCA_036024295.1 Nannoperca obscura
AATATGGCTCTCCATCTTTGTGAAAAAATAAAAATAAATCTATGCATTTAAAAAAAAGAAAACTTGTTTTTTCTAAACAAACAGATGCAGGAAAGGCAGTGACTCACGCAGCTTGAAGGCCTTTTACAGAGATGGAGAACCATATTTAAACTAAATGTCACAGTAATTGACATCAAAGAATTAAAATAATATAATGAAAACACACAGTTACTAATAAAAGTAGAAACTACATGAAGAACTATATAATCAAAAGTGAAATGCACCGATGGACATAAGACTATGCTGAGACAGAAGGTCACTACAACATCAAGAGTGCCTCTTGTGACATGTCTGATCTTCAAGGTCGGGGAATCATAAAAAAAGGACTCTGGTTTATGACAAAAAGCTTGAAAGGGGAAGGTAAGTAAAAAACGTGTTACCATGGCAGCTGGACTCATCCGAGTGAAAAGGCAGACAGTCGGCAGAGTGGTCACAACGCTTCGGAAGCGGGATGCAACCGGGTGAAGCTTCACACACTAGTTCTCCCAGCTCACACCGCAGCAGAGCTGGAGGAGCGAGAACCGGGTGTTCACTGTGAGCAAGACTGTACTTTACATTTCCTACGTGCACATGCTGCATATTAGACATTGAACGAGTAATCAGATTACAAACGTGATCAAATTACAAGCAAAAGGTATTTGATTTCTATTGTAATCTAATAAAAGTAATCATATTACATTAGATTATTAAAAACAGTTCAAACTAATTACTAATAACTGAAGTTATTGGATTACAAAACAAATACGAAATAATTCTATTTTATTAAAACCATTACATTAAGTTAACACTATTACATTATATTAAATTATTTTTTTTACTGTTTGCTAACTTGTCAGCAATAACAACAAGGTGCTAATGTTTCAGGATATGTCAATTTTTTAAAAGCATTCAGGTAAAAAAAGAAATAGGGTCAGTTTTGCTTCTATTTGTCCATTTGAACACGGCTAGACTTGTAAAGTGTTGGCTCTTTCTCGACACATGTAAATACTTACGGCAGCTGTACTCATCCTCTCCGTCAGGGCAGTCTGGGACGCCGTCACAGCGCAGTATGGAGGGGAGGCAGAGATCATTCAAACACTGGTAATGCCCAATGGGACAGAGATCCTGGGGAGGAAGAGTACCAGGTACCGCAGAGGGACAGGACTCTTCATCGGACTGGTCGGCACAGTCCAGCTCTCCGTCGCACCTCCAACTCTCCGGGATACACTGAACGGAGTACGAACACTGGTACTGGTCGGCACCACAGGTCAGAGGATGGGGAGTTACTGGTCCTGAGGTGACATATCACAAGATACATGCACATAATTACACATGCACACAGAGAGCGTAACGCACCTTAAATCCCCTTATATTGATTTTAGTTCACACACAGCCAGCATCCTTCAGGGAGAAATCTCAGGGGACTGTTTCGAGACATATGGTGAAAAGAACAGAGAGGTATGCTATGGTCTTCTGCAGAAAGTCAGCTGCAGAAGCAATTCAGGGTTGAAAGCAGAGCCTCTGGGTGGAAGTGAGGAAACAACACAATATAAATGTAATTGCTTCCTCCACCCGATCGCCCTCTGTGCTGTCCCTCGATGCTGACCCAGTCTCTACAGTGAATTGATATGGTCCTACAGGCTCCATTAACTCCCAACACTCTCCCTCAGGGTCCACACAATTTATATGGAAACGGAGCAGAGGAACATGGATGTTGGTGGACAGAAAATGTGGAAAAGGAGGAAACGGGAGAAGGTGAAAATTGGAGGTAATGGCATGAAAAATTAGCTAAATCGCTGAAAGGACAGGGGATGAGGAAAAAAACAAGAAACCAAGAGGAAGTGCGAGAGAGACCACGGTAACAGATACGACAGCGTTGGCGTTACCTTCTACCATGCACTCCGCAGTGTAGGAGATGTCATCCAAGGCGATGTCTGTCCAAATATCTCCACCCACCTCTGCCTGGAAGGTCACTCTGAAAGGTGCCGGGTTGGACAGGATGACATGAGCGTGTGTCCACTGGTTTCCATGGTTTCCAGTGGCTGCCCACATCAGCAGACTGGTGCCACTGGGTCCAACAGTGTAGACCTGGTGAGGTGAAAGACTTTAGTTAAAATATGTATTTATATATATATGTATTTCCACATACTTCAGAACAGTAATGATATAAGAAATTAATAAATCCTTAATACAGTATTGCAATTTACTTTTTGACATTTTATCTTTAACATAAGTTTAATTTGTTCAACACTGCGCCTGAAAGGAGAATACTGGTGCCATTTTAAATTATAGCCCATCTGTGAATATCTAGTGTATGTAGTTTGGGGAATTTTGTCAGTGCACATCAAACCAAATTAATTCTGCTTTTCATAACATTTGAGTATTGTTTATTGTCTTGAAATTAACCCAGGCAACAAAGACACCTAAAAAAGACATGAAAAGATGGATATGATAACCAGGTTTGTGAGGTGACACGCTTTGATGGATTATTTCCTCTCAGGGAGGCTTTCATTTCTTCCTGTGGGTATCAGGTGATTGACAGTAAGCGGAGGGCGATGTAGTGAGAGGCACAGTAACATAGCACAGACATTTCTGCCAAATTGAGCCTTCAGGTGGACTGTGATGGATCATCTGACAGCCATGTTTAGAAGCGAGATGCTTGACTTTGTGTTATTTATGGAAATGAGCCTCCGATTAAATCACCTTCAGTGTTCCCATCCTGTCAGAGCTGTGCATGTGGAACCAGAAGCGCAGGTGACACAGGCCGATGCTGGCTGGAAATGGACTCCTGGTGGTCACCTTGGCAACGTCGCCTTCCTTCTGAACGGCTGAGTGTATGTACAGGAAGTTCCCTCCACCACCTTTGGAGACAAACACAGTACATAACACTTCATATCTGTAGTATGTATTTGTAAGGTTTAAGTCATATTGCAGTGTGATGAATGACAAAGCTGGGGATAGAAAGCTCAACCCTTCTCAAACATCCAATTTCAGCTTTATTGCAAGAAAGAAATCCAATAACTTTCTTCTGTTGATTCCAATATACATGATGTTTGGAGAGAAGAAAGCATTTGTGCTGTTGTGAAATGTTGTAGCCGCCAGCCAAAAGCTGCACAGAGCGTCTTCAGCTTGGCTAGGCTCGGAGATGAGACATCATCTCTGTGAGGCCTGAACAAAGTGGGAGCTTTCCACATGAGTATAATGGGATTTAAAGGCCGTCACAATCCTCAGCGCACAGCAAAACCCCGCTGCCACCACAACACCGGATTCTGCTCCTCTGTCTCAAACAATCAGAACAGAGTCTGTGCGTTCATTCAGCTAAAAGTTGTTTTTCGAGAACTGCTGCGTCGACAGGCTGCTCTGTCGTTCAGATGTTAACATGATCTGATAATGTAACTAAGTATCTGCAAAGCCGTGCGCACCTCTTGTCCTTGTTCAGCTCTGGAAGGAATTACACATGTTTGTGTCACAGACGGTTTATTGATCTGTTCTGCAGTGGGATCACGAGTTCATTCTCTGACACAGTGCCTAGTGTCCAGATTCATCCCTCAGATCAATCAGAAGTGGGTGTGAACTCACCAGCAGCCAATAAAAGATGGCATTAGAGATGAACTGTAGACAGTTGGTTCAGTGAGTGCACTGTTACCAACGACAAAACGCTTTGTGTTTATGGTCAATCTTGACTTGGTGTTAAACACATCACCTCTACAATATCAGTGCATCCAGTGGAAACACGATACATCTCCCGGTAAAATCAAAAAAATATACAATTGTAAATGCTTTTAGATATTATTCACCAGGGAAGTTTGTACGTATGATGCCATCCCACTAGAGCTGCAACTAGCAATTATGTTACAAAACTGATTGTCCTGCCAATAATTTTTTTAATAAACTGGTGACTTGTTTAGTCAGAGGAATGTCAGGAAATAGTAAAAATGTGCATCACAGTTTCACCGAGCCAAGCCAAACTTCACAATAAAATAAAACAAAAAAAGAAGCAAATCCTCAAATTATGTGAAGGCATTTTAAAAATTGTTTTAGACATAAATCTATCTGCTGTTGGATCCAGCTGAGTCCTTGACATGGCTCCGCATCGTTTTTTGCTTCATCTTCTCTCTGTAAAGTAAAGAAATATGTGCACTGCCTCATAGTCTGTTGTTTGTTTATCAAGGTCGTCCTTTCTTTGAGCACAGGCAAAGGAAGCAGCATCAACAAACAAACAAACAAGCAATACTGAGAGCTTCAGTACAAAACAATAAAATGTAATGTCGCATGGAAAAGGTTTGACATTGCATAGATGAGTGTAAGCGTAACCTCACAACCAATGAGGTGATTCATACTCCAGGATTTATTTTTAATTAATCAGCAGCAAAAATATCATGTTTTGATACAGCAGCATCACCTGTACACAAGACAAACAGCCAGTCCAATGCTGTTAAGCTCAGTTTGACTCAGGCCAACATTGATCAGGATGTATTATTAACCCTGCCTGTCAGAAGCTCCGATTCTCGCCTGTCAAGTTGTAATTACAAAAGCGCCGCGCTGAGCTGCCTGTGAGCTGAAACACGGAGGACGTCAGAAGTTGTTTGGTCTTAAGTTTGAGAATATTGTTTTTTTTTCGACAGCATTAAAAATATTTCACAAGAAATGTATAGCTGTTGTTGGCAAATGCTCATTCTGTCGAGATGAAATGAAATGAATGGATGAAAAAAAAAGGATTTCTAAAGCTGCCACTGGTAATTAAACCCTGAAGGGATGTTCCTGCACTGTGGTTGGCATTAGGGAACAAAAGCACTTTAAATGTTAATAAAGTAAACATGTGGGGTGTCACACTTCATTACACTTTTGACTTTTCAGTATTAAACAAAAATGATGATCTGCTGTGAGCACCTAAGCCTAAAAAAAGGTTTCATTTTGAAGATGCAGTAATAAGATTAGTTTTTTTCCCAGATAGGTTCATTAAAAATGTTTCCTCACACTGATAAAAAAGGTAATTCAGGTGGGATTATGTTTTTCTCAAAAAGTTAGTAATATGTAAAGTGTCCTCCCAAGAAAAAACATCACTCGTGTCAGCCAATCCCCAAAACTTGGAATGTTCCCATTCAAGAAAAGGAGTTATCCCGTTTGTCCATCTGGAGCAAAGGAGGAAGTTGGGTGGCGTTATTATGGAGACACAAAGTCTGCACATGCATGAGGTCGAGGTGGTTGGATGAGTCAACAAAACGTGTGACTTTGCCAGGAGAGACCGCAGTTTGTTTCCTTTTCCCTGACAGACAATATTGGTTTCTTTTAACCGTGACTGCAGTCGTTCCCTAATCTCAGCCACCCAGTGATTACTGTAACCATGAAGACAAAGGTCCAACAAAATATTAATTTTAACCCAAACCCAAATAGTCCCCAAACCTTAATCTAGTTTTGTTTGTGTCTAAACCTCACCGTAGTGGCATAAGATCAGTGATTTGTAACAGTTTTGGAAAGCACCAGAACAGCGGTGATGTTGTCCTGCTAACAGGAGCGTCAGAACAGAAAATGTTCATACTGTTGTTCTTGGCATGAACAATTTGGAGCACTTGTTGTATATAAATGTGATTTCTGGGAGACAGGTACTGACCAGGACTGTGGTCAGTGTGAGGCCCAGCTCCTGGTGTCTCACTCCGATGACCGATCCTCCAATCAAAGTCATCATCAACGTCCTGAGAAAGCCGGCAGGTCTCTTCCCACTGGGTTTCATCCATGTTGAAATTACAAGCGCCTGGCAAGCTAACTATGTGGTCTGCGACAGAGAGAGATGGAAGGGAAGAGGGAAAAGTCTGGGCTGAAAGTAGTTTTTCTGCTCCTCAGTAAGATGGATTCACTCCTACATGCTAAAGAAACCCCATTTCTACTCACCGCAGTCTATCTCATCTGATTCATCAGCACAGTCGGCCTTGGAGTCGCACACCAGGTGGGACTCGATGCAGTGGCCGCTGCGACACACAAAGTCTGTGGCTGCGGGACAGCTGACGGGCCCCACAACATCTGAAAACACACACAGGCAAACATCGGAACAGAACTGAGGCAGAAACGATTATCATTGATGTTCAGATTCTTCATCAGTTCCTCTTATTTAATCTTTTTTAGGACTGACCCACTAGACAGGAAACTATCTCGCCTTTTCCATTCAGATGAATCAAATCTAGCATCAGGCAAAATGCAACGATGAACAACTGTGTCTTATTAAAGCCTTCCAGTTCTCTGCACGAGAGGACACGAGCGGCGGAGAAGACAGTAAACAAAAGGCGACGCGGGCCTGTCAGGGAAATCAAAGCCTCCTTCCCCGAGCTCCGCCTTGTTTGAGACAGAACAGAGAGGAAGGAAAAGAGATCAGATGGAGCTGAGACAGCGTAACTACATTAGGAGCGTTAGTGTGGATGTGTTTGCACTTTTAAACTTCAAAGGCAGAGACAGTAAACGATGAAATGAGCAAAGAGTTGAACTTCACTCCCGGAGGTCAGCGGGGTTAATACCATCACAGAATAAACTGAAAATCCATTTTAGAGCAAAAATAAAGTGGATGGAAGTTGCGTGAAAGAGCCATTTAGTTTTGGACAGTCAGTTCTCGCAGGCACACCTCTCAGTCTCAGCTTGTCTGTAGGTCAGTATTTATGTCTCTCCATGTAAGTGTGTTTATGTTTGCACGGTGGAGAGGAGCCTTAGCAGAGCTGGGAAGCATCCCACATGGTGTCCAGCCTTGTGCCAGGTCCTGTTTAATGTGGAACATCTGTCTCGGACATAAACATCAAACAGTGTCTGACAGCAGCAGTCATCACATGGAAAACTTGAACTCTCTCTCCGTCTAAGACACACCAGCTCTCTCTTTCTCTCTCTGAGCGTGCCCGTGGCAGAATCAATTTCATACCCCGAACTATCAGCTGAAAAGATTATAGAATCATTTCACAGCATATTTATATCTTGCCTGTGAAGATTATTGGAAATATACTTTGATAAAACAAGGACAGAAGATTGCAAGTGAGAAATTTTATGTAATTTAATCCACATTATGTATTATGGTCTGAAATCCCTTTTTAAATTCAGATTCATTTTTTAGGCCACTCTTTCTGCCATGATCACTAACTCGGGAAAACCACCTGAATTAATGATCATTGGAAGAAATCGTGGACCTTTGAGGGGCTTACATCGATCGTTAGTGCACTTTTGATATTTTACTTTTGAATTTTAAAAAAATGAATCAATTCACAGGTCCGGTAATCTTCAAAGACAAGTTTAGAGATAGTCTCATGACGTTTAAGTAAAAGATAGATATGCACTGGTATGAAAAGCTGACTGACTAAATGACTAAATGACAGTCTCTGAAAGCATTAAGATTTTTTTTCAAACTATCAAAAGTTTAGTAAAATTACTTTTAAATTAAATTTGTACTGCTCCTCTGCACAAAGCGACCTTAATATATGTGCAGAGGTTTTCTGAATACCAGTGACTCTGTGATTACTTTTCCAGGTGGCTTTAAAAACACTTACAACAAAGACTCCAATCTTCTCTGCCGACCATCTGGCATTTTGAACAACTCAAACACTGATGAAGGTGCTGCAGGATATTTCAGCTACCAAGGCATATCACTTTTTATAAATCACTATTTAGCTGGGATGGGAGTGTGGGATTCATTCAGTGTCTTGGCATTTCCTCCTGGTTGCAAACAGATGTCGATCAAAAGCTCAGACTCTATAATATCCCCTTTAAGGATGAACAAAAGAATAGTTTGACACGCTTATTGACTTGTTTTTGCTGACAGCTAGATTAAAAGATTGATATCTGTCTGATTACTGCTCATTAAGTTTGAAGCTAGAGCAGTTAGCCTAGCTTAGCATAAAGACTGGAAACAGGAGGACACAGCTAGCCTTGCTAGCTCCACCTACCAGCACGAGATATATACTGTTAACTGTGTTCATTAGTGAGCTTATCAGGTGCTGGTATTTGGACTTTTGGACAGAGCCTGACTAGCGGTTATCCCCTGTTTCCGGTCGTTATGCTAAGCTACACTAAATGCCTGTGCTCCATATTTAGCGCACAAGTATGAATGCGGCACTGACCATCTCATCTAACTCATTTAAATGATCGTATTTCTTAAATTATTATATTATATGCTATTGCTTTAAAGAGCAACTGAACCCTAAATCCCCTTTTTGAGTCCGTCATTTTTTTTAGTTTATTATAATGTTGAAAGATTCTTGTCCCAGTCTAGTGTTTGATGCAATGGCAATTATTTATATTTTTCAAAAGTCAATGCCATCTGTTTAGACTGGCAAATGTGGCCCCACCGATTTATTTAAGTTTAAATAGTTTGAAAGTTTTTTGATTTATTTTATTTTGGTTTGGTCTAAAGGCCACACTGTGTGTATTGTTCTTAACACCTACTTGGAGCACAGTCTATGAACTCCAGGTCATCCAGCGCAGCTCCTCCACTCACGTCCAACGAGCGAATCCCCTCAAATATCACCTCAAAGTTCCTCAGCTTCCTCAGGGGGATCTCTGCTCGGTTCCATTTATTCCCTTGATGCCCCGTTTTGTTCCACACCTCCCATAAATCGTTCTCCGTCTGTGGAGAAGAGCAGCGTTGACAAAGGACGATCATGTGGTGGAATTTCTGCTTACAACGTCCAATCTGATATACTTTCAAAGAGCCTCACTGTGGATCTAAAGCTACAGCGGTGATTCAGAAACATATATGTCAAACTTTGAGTATCGTTGAGTCACGAGTCAAGACAGAAGAACTTAAAGTTAAATAAAATAGACTCACTATGGAGAAACAGTGAATACCACCAAAAAGGGGTCATTAAAGTTTCATTAACATAACACTGTAGTAATAAGTTCCCCAGCGTTGAGAACTGCTATTGAGAACGAAAGCACGCTCTCCCTGAGGTATGGTAATGAGTTTCTCTTATGCCACATGTGGAACATATTAGACTGATGTTCCTCTGTTAGTCCTCTCCGTCTTTTCCCATGGTACTCGCCAGGCACTAATTCATGACTAATACAGCTTTGAAACAACAAATGTGACTTTGAGAGGGGTTTAGTGGATCTATGGGTTACGAGCCAGCATCTCACCGGCGGTTTTTAATGTTGCGTCAAGAGCATGAATGAGGCCTTTACAAAGTCACATCAAATCATATCAAATCATACTAAATATATGCTGTTTTGACTCAAGAATATGAAGAACTAGTACAGAAATATTAGCGAGTCAGCAGAAATCATTAGTTGTAAAGTTAACTCTTCTCCATGTCCTTTGTTTACAGATTAAACCAAGAAACACTGATTCAGACAAATCCTTTTCAAAGAAGGATAAAAGGAAATAAAGGCAGACTGAGCTGCATGGACATCGCAACACTTAAATCACTCTCTGCAGCATTGGCTAAAGTCAACAGAAATACAGCCATTAGATCTACAAAAGCCTGAAGCAACTAGCCATCGAGCTCCATTATTGCCCAGAAACTATTAAAACACACCAATGAGGCACACATGATCCTTCACTACCATGAACCTGGACACTGTAGTTTATCTTGAGTTGATCCAACATACATAATCCTGCTGCTGTGCACCAAATGTGTATTAATCCGCAGCTGAAAATAGTCCCCAATAAGTGCACTATTTATTGTGGTTTGAGTATGGAATTATTTATTTATATTAATTATTATTATTTATATATATATATATATATATATATATTTTTTAAATATATTATTTCATTATTCTTTTAAGATTTACGTCTTCGGTAGGAACCAGCCGGCTTGGCGCTAAGTGCAGACAGTGTGCAGAAGTCAGAAAGAAATGAGAGAAGTTGTTGGTTTTGGTCTTTTTCGTGGGATTTGTTGACAGTAAGAAAAATGTAAAACATTACCACTTTTTAGTTTCAGTATAAAGACAAATAAAAATAAAAAAAGCCTGATGAGTCAGTAAGCAACCTGACAGCTAATTGTTGGACAATTGATGGAAGTTAATGTGGATTGAAAGGGCCTTATTACAACTTGCATCTAAACTACATCGACACACAAACTTTCTATCTTGTTTTTCTCGCTTGAGGGGATTGGAGTGATTGTTAAAATCCACTTCAGCTTCAGGTCCATATAGAGAAGCGCTGCCTGGTAAAACCCACAGAGTGTTTAATGGAGGAAAGTATAGATTTAACTTGACATTCTCCTGAAGTTCATCAGTCCAACATTAAGACTGCTGCTGTGACTCTGCAATAATTCATAATAGCTTCCTCGTCCTTTGGTGGTATTAAAAGGTGACTGCGGGTCTATAATACATCATTAATTCAGTTTTAGGGCAGCGTTACAATGAGAATCAATCTCCCAAGTTTCACACTTTCTGGACATTGCAAGTGAACAGGTAAAACAAATCACACAGCGTAGTCTCTGATGATATAACACATCAAGGTTACTGTACTTTAGGTTGCAAGATGTGGCCAGAGGCTTGACTGCAGTAAAAGAGACCTGGTCTAATGTACTCAAAACCAGAGGACAAGCAATGTCACATTCTACTCTGCAGTTTGAAAGCCTATTAAAATGCACCCTTGGGTGAGGCATACGCAGGCTGGCTGTCTCCTCCGCTTTACGCCAGTGAAGCCCTGCCTTGAAATAATCTTGTTACTGTGAGAGTAGAGCATAGATTAATAGGCGGCGTTACAGCAGGATTTATCCAGATTTATGTCACGGAGTAAAGGCTCAATCTATAAAAGCCTTAAAGCGACTGATGAGTGTACGATACTGGCACATGAAGCTCACACTTGATGTCTCTGTGGTATGTCGGGGCGAGACGTTCATTCGATCGATTTGAAGGTTCATTTCCCGAGCTCGTAGTCAAGGCAATGCAACCTCAAAATCAGTTTCCTCCAAGTGAAGAGTGAATATACATTTGCATAATTAAATGTTATCCTCCCCCCGGTGACAGTCAAAAGGGCCAACAAAGAAAGCTGTAATCACAATAAAAATGCTTATTTTATTGAGAAATTTAAAATCCCCTGCGTCTTAACCATATACTGAATGTTCCACTAAGATGAAATCCAATTTGTATTCATGGATTTTTCATTTTATGGAAGCGCTGGCAGCTGTTTCTCTGTTGACTCACCTTCAATAAAGAGTGCATCCACGTTTTTCTACTCAATCTCTGCGTAGTTAAGTTACAACACAACAACTAACATCTACAGCTGCGCTTCAAATCAAGAACACGTTCACATGCTAGCTTTACTCGTGTAGAACATCCTTTCTTTGGCTGGCTGGCAGATGTTTGGCTCACCATAATGGCAAGCCACATTTGGACCCACTACACCATATATAACTATATAAATGAGCAAATTGCAGGTTATGTAGATCATTTTCAAGTTATTCTCTCAGTCATGATATCATAATGCTGATTCAAAATGGATTTGTCAGTTAGCAAGGAAAACAAACAGCCTGCTCTCACAAAATGTTATGAGATATACCTGATGTCTGAAAAGGAAAGTAACATATTTCTTTTATGAAAAGGACAAGAACACATTTCTCCAAGACAAAAACATAATGTGGAGACAAGTCAGAAAAAAAGAAGTTTCACATTAATTCCATGTAGATGCACAAAATGTGATAATATATATATATATTCTCTTTTTTTTTAAGAATTCATGTTAATTACCAAACATTAAAAGAAATATATGAAAACATTTGACATTTTGCTGGCGCTAGCAGTCGGTTAGCTTAGCATAAAGACTGGAAAGTTTAAACTTTTAAAACGTTAAAATGTGACACATTAAAACTTTTAATGTGTCACATATCACCCTTACGAATAGTGAGCTTTAGAGGAGTCGGTGGGTGAGTTCTGTAATCTTTATCCTGTTTCCAGTCTTTATGCTAAGCTAAGATAAGCCAGCTGCTGACTGTAGCTTCATATTTACTTGCAGATATGAGATTGATATCAAACGTCTCATCTAACAGCAAAAATGTGAATGTAATGTAAAAGGCCACACTTTTCCTTGAAGTTTTTTTTACTTTCTCTTATTTAACACGCATATCCTAATTGTTATATCTTACTCCATAAAAAAGGCTTTAGATGTTCAGAGTTAATTCTATCCCTGTCCCATAACCGGTCTATTACTAATTACAAACACATGCTGGAACACGATACCATCACTCCTGTCAAACACACATAATTTGTGTTTGTGTATTTTATCCAAAGTCCAAACCCTTGGGACAGATATCACCACATGCATGTATAAGAGAGGAGCTACTCCCAAAAAGACAGAGGCATATTTGCTGTTTCAAGCTCTCTGTTTTATTTTAAAAAAAATCACCAGGAGCAGTTAGAGCGGCTGCCTCCCGACACCTCCATTTGCTCCTGATCACAGTTTTAAAAGTGAAACAGCACGAAACAGCAAATATGCCTCTGTCTTTTGGGAAGTAACTCTACCCTCATACATCAAATGACATACCATCATCGGACTGCCCAACATGCATGCAGACGTCACACGCAGTGGACTCAAAACTGTCTGCTAGACCACCCTCCTGGTTCACTCAGACCCTGCCTCTGTTCAGGTCCTAGCCTACATGCCCAGTTCACTCACTGCTGAGGAGAGTTATCAGTGTGAAGGGTAATGACACTCAGGAGCAGTTCACAGGTGAAATACATAGACAGGACTGTTGAGCCCCTCGTGGACTTCACAGAGGGAAACACTCGCCAGGTAGATATAATCCCCTCCCGACCACTCTGTGTCTCTGTCCACTGAAGTCTCCAGCATCATTACCACAACTGCCTTTGTTCTTCAATCAACGGCTCCCACTGTGTTCACACCGTGATGCTCGCACAGTGTGTGTCCATGCAGTCATGCTTGTGCAAATGTGCGTTCATGTTTGTATTTATGTAGCCGTTTTGGTTCCAGGCAACATCGAAGCTATTAAAAATGCTATAAATGTTGTAAATTATAGCAAAACGCAATAATCTGTAAGTGCTAATGTCTTTGAACCTTCTAGGTCATATATGCACTTAACATCATTAATGTGTCATGGAGACTGTAAGGACATAAAGCTGAACTGAGATATATGGTTCTCTCTTACACACACATACGACACAACACACACTTCAGTCAGTGTCTAAAATCATATGCGATGACCTCTGAACTCACAACCCCTTTGTGTCTGTGTGTGTGTCTGTGTGCGAGTCCACAGCCTCATTTTCATGTCGAGAGCTAATCTTCTTTAAAAGGCCAGATTTTCCATTTTCCATCCATATGTGAAGGAGGAGGACATGTAAAATAGTCCACATGCATCCATCATGTCCTGCCTCTCAGAGAGCCACACAATCAATCAAACAGCCAGTCGGCACCAGGTTTTAATGTGCAGTCAATAGCGTAGTAGGGTGGTAGAGTTATTGAATTAAATTCAAAACAGCATCAATAAATATAACAGGTGCCTGGTTGAGTATATGAGGAGCATGTGAGAGACACAACATAGATATATTACATACTGTTGATATTGTATATTTTGTTTTTTGTCAACAGATTCCATAAAAAGACCAAAATGTATCAGTAGTTTTCTCATTAATGTCAAACCTTATTGGTTCCAACTGAAGACACAAAACCTAAAAACAACAAATATATACATCTTTAAAAAAGGCGAAATAACTTTCTAAATCAGCTGGAAACTGTACATTTTTACAGACGCCACTCAGACTCAACTCAACTGAGGGGACTATTTTCTTTTGTTTTTGCAGCAGCAGGATGGAGTATGTGGGACTGACTCAAAATAAAATGTTCTTTGTCGCAAAGAAAATGGTCACCCAGTCCAACAGAGTGGCTCATTGCAACAATGTGATCAATGGCACAGAGGAATAAGCTATATCAGGCTTCGACTATACAGGTAATACTTGTTAATAGGATCAATTCAGTGTTGGTTTTGGGGTTTTCGTGGGATTTGCTGACAACAATAGGGAAAAAACAATACTGTGAGCTTTATTCTTTAATCTCTATTGTTTTAATGTTAATATGTCCACTTTGAACTGCACTGACTTGTATGAAAGGAGCTCGTTAGGGGGATCAATTCATGGCTGGTTTTGGTCTTTTCATGGGATTTGCTGACAATAAGAAAAATGCAGAAGTACCCTTTAAGGCACATTTTTAATTTATAGCGCTGACTGAGTTTTTACTACTGAATATCTGAGATTTCTCTGCTAAAAACTCATCTGTTGCCTCTGTGACTTTGCTGCTGCAGCCAGCATGAGATAGCATTAGTGTCATTTTTTGCAAGAGTAATGATATGCAAAGTTGGCAAGGTGGGGTAGAACCTCTTGCTGTTTGAAGGGATAAAAACATTCGTACAATTTACATGATAACTTGCTGACCTGTTTTGCAAATTGCAGTTCCTACAGCGCACACAAGGACACACTAACAATCACAATTGTGATGCGCATATGTGAGTATGTGAGAAGAATTTGCATAATCACACACCAAAAAACGAATCTACTCATGCACACCTCCCGCACCTTGACCTTGAGTTGTGCATAACAACGTTAAATGAAGTTGAGAGTACACAGACCACAGGACGGAGGCAGAGTAAATCACAGCAGAATTTCAATGGCAGGAAGCTGCGAGCAGAAATCTTAATCCCTGAAAGTCAACCATGCATACGCAAACTAGATGGCTGAGTGCCTAACAAGCAAGAAGCCTTGAGAACTGGCAGGCCTGGTGCATGCCCAGATGGTGAGGTGTGGCTGCTCTGGGCCGAGGAGTGACCATGACCCCCATTACTCACCTCCACTCTCCACAGATGCACTACAGATCAAAAACACTGGCAGAGATTGACAGCTCTCTTTTTACCACATTTCTGAGCCCACTAGACAGCAGCACTAATATGATGAGATATCTGTCTACATGAACATGATTTAATATAATCAGGCTTCATTTCTGACTGTCACCACGGTAACCACGCGTCATGGAAAGCATGGGAAAAAGTCTGGAGGGATCGTTTTATAAACTATGGATTGTAATCAGATAAGATTTATCCTTTCTTATCATGATTGTGTGGAAACAGAACGAGTCAAAACACACTCCTGCGGACGGTTTACCTTGATCAGCACGCGGATTGTTCCTCTGGCCTTGTGGGAAATGTAGTACACGAAGGAGAGCTTGCAGATGGTGCTCGACTCTTTCCAAACGGAGCTTCTAATATGAGCTTTATCACCTTTGAGCCCCACTGGCGTAGCTTCCAGATAGACAAAATGACCTAAAGAGAGAAGGAAGAGAGAGAAGTGAAGGAGGAGAAGGGCAGAAACGAGGGAGACGAGGCAAAGAAGAATTTATAACCATGTCCTTATGGGCACCTCTTGCAGCCAGTGACAAATTACAGCAAGGTCACAACCAGTGTGGTTGGAGAGGGAGGGCTAAGGGTCACACAGTAATTTTTTACATAATATCTCACTGCCTTTTCACACCCAGGGGACCACTCTGAACGTTTCTCAGTTGAGTCAAGCACATAAGGAAAGGAGAAAACATGGGAAAATGTCTGAATACAAAACTACTAAATATTATAAACCAAGTTATAATCTTTCAGATCTTCATGAAATCAAACCCACAGCACTGTAAGCATACACACCAGGTGCTCTTCTGTTGTATTTCTGACAAAGTAGCTGGTCAAGCGAATTGTTTGCTATATTAAAACGCACTTCCTGTTACCACCAAAAACCACAGGTATCACAGAATCCGCCAGGACAGAAGTCTTAAGGATTACAAGTTTAAGATACTTTGGAGAAGCATCTCCATAAGAGCACGTTGCATATGCGTGTATTTATTCATGCGTATCGCTTCTCACCAGGCACACTGTATAATGGACTCTCAGCCCTAAGAGCCCTGCATCGATCACCTGAAAACCATCCACAAGTGAAGGCGCACTTATTCAATTATACAATGGTAATTCAAAAGAGGAGGCTAGAGACAGTAAAGAACATCCCTTTTATTAAGAAAATTAAACAATTTAAATTAGTCAACAATTAAAGTTTCAACCCATGAACCCATGAAGGAAAATTGTGAACACATACCACTTTCATCCTTCAATGTGTGATCATACGGAGGCCGTATGCTTTTGACAGATCCGGTCCCTAGCGACCAATCAAAATGATCGGCCAGGGAGCTCTTCCAGCCACAGCGGCCGTTCTCAAAGGAGCAGGAAGTCCCACAATCCTTTTCATCACTGCCATCGCCACAGTCATCTGTGAAGTCACAGGTCTGGCCCAGAGTGAAACACCGGCCATTTTCACAAGACAGGAAGCCTGAAGGACAGGAGCCTGGAAATGAGACACACACACAACATATCATTCAGACTCCTCGCATTTGTTCCCCAACATCAGTCTGGAGCTGTGTATGTTCTTATGTGCAATAAGTATCCCCTTAAGGATACTGTCGGTTGACATTGTGTCTGCACATGGCGGCAAGCATGCGGACACAATGTTAACGTTTTATTGTTCGGAGCAGATCAAGATTGTGAGGAGAGAAATATACGTGTACGCTTTCTTTCTCAGAGTTAGACGAAAAGACAAATACTACTCTCATGTCTGTATAGTAAACGTCAAGTTACTGCTAGCATCCAGTTAGAATTAAATCATCTACCTTGTGCTTCACCAAATTTAACAGCAGAAGTCAACTCAAGAGAGAGGAGATAATCTGCATGCAGCCTCGGGGTCTCTTTAAGAAGCTTAAGAAGATAAAGGAGCATGGGGCTATAAGGGTGGCGGTACAGGAGGGGGTTTGAATCTGCTTCTTTTGGCGCCAGGCATTCCAGCAGGGTCAGTGCTTTGGCTTTGGGGAGTGTTAGAGAGGGAGATGAGGCGTGATGAAGAGGGGTGGTCCCTATAAGTAAAGGAGAGAAAGGGGTACAAGTCCCTCCTAATCCTTTGTTCCTCTTCAGATGCACAGGACCAGAAGCAATGTGACCCAACAAAGACACATAGGAAGCCAGGAAGCCACGGCTCCCCACTGTGAAGCCAGGCCGCCTCGCCGCCTGACGGGGAGCATACTGAAGCTGCAGCTGGATTCATGTCGGAGAAAAGTTCATGTCTGAGGTTGATAATATGCCACTCTGTACATACGCAGCTCTTCACCTGTTACTCTGTGTATGTAGACTAATTCAAAAATCTTCATTCAATTCAATTTAATTATTAAATAGTTCTTATTGTGTTACATGGATGACTTTAGGGCTCTGCGTTGATGTGTGCAGTGGGACCTTCACATCAAGGACCCACCGTCAGTATGTCGGTGGGTCACCTTGGGTGGCATACTGCCCCCTGGTGCAAGGAGCAAGATTTGAAAGAATTCACACTTTTGGACTTGGAAGTCTGACAGATAAGATAAGAAGTTATCCAATCTTGTGCCATGTGATCGTTGTCTTTCTTTCAATTTAATTTACAATTTTGTTTTCTTTTAATAGATATAAATGAAACTGAAGCTTTGTTGTTTTCCTGCTGCCCTTCGCTCTCCCTGCCTACCTTTGACAGTGGCGGCACATTGCTCTCACAGCACGTCTGACAAGTCAACCTCGTACCAAGAATCTGCCCCGTGATCAGACGCTGTCAAAAGGAAGATTAAATTGAACGTATGAGATCAGAGGCCGCTGACGATAAGAGGAGGACAGAGTACACTTCTTGTAACATTGCCGGCTTTATTTATCTGTCCAAGTAACTACTTTTCACTTAGGTACACCTGTACAGTCTAAAGCAATCCCTTCCAACTGTTCTGCAATAAAGTCTTAATGATGCCTGTAACGTTTTGTAATAATGTTGTGACAGTGTCAGTGTTTCTAATATTCTGTCCACCTCATGTATGTAAAGAAGGAAGCTCAAAACACTTCTTAATATAATGTAGACCACTACAACACCACCTTTAACTTTGAGCTTTGTAACTGAATTTAAACATTTCCAACAATGACACAAACAATGGAACATTATGAGCTTTGTAAGGACAGATGTTATGGTTGTGTTGCAGGTGACTTACTTTCTTCAGAGACGACACAACATTTACAGAAAGAGCCACGTGCAAAATGATGTCTGACAGTGCTCAAGTGGAGAATGTATCTAAAATGATATCTGGATATTCTTTTATTCGTTGACATACGTACACAGGCGTCTCTGAATGTGCTGAGCCTACGCTGGCAGCGCGTTACATTCAAACTGTTTGCAGGTTTTCGTCTCCAGCATCTCGTTAAAGCCAAAATAAAATGCTCTGTCTTAAAGCAAGCGAGCCAACAATCAGTGTGTCTCACCACTCCATCATGTAATAGTATATGTGTTTTAAAAGGAAGCAGCGGAGGAAAATGTCTGTAATTACAGTTCCTGCTGTCTTTGGTCTCATCAGTATTACTGTGCCTCCTCTGCGGCCTGCAGCAGCTGAAGCTCTCCCTCTCGGCTCTCCTAATGGCCTCACTTCACTGTCTTAACCTTCGAGAAATACTTCCTCTCCCTCTCTTCTCCAGACCCACATCCTTTTTCTATTTCCATCCCACTTTATTTGCTCTGCTTTTACTTGTTCTGAAAGTGCCCCTGTCATGTTTTTAAAATGTCTGCCCTTTCTCCTTCGCATTATGTCTTTTCCTTTCTGGTATTTCTCAACCTAGTAGTTCTGCACACTGCACTCCTTTGCTTTAGCCAATCACTTACAGTATATTTGTATAAGCTTAATGCGTTGTTGCACCAATTGTGAGTCAGTCTGGATAAATTCATAATACATACATACAAAAGTAAGTTACATGAACATATTCAGGAGTCACTTCACCCAATATCATACAAATGACCATATTTCCTCATTTTCCTCATTCCACTACCTAGCTACACACAGTTGGCTTGATTTATTAGTTTTGCAGTGTCTATACCTGAGATGTCTGCCCCCACTCTAATACAATGGAAGTTAAGTGAAAATTTGTTTGCAGTGCTCACAGTATTGAAAATTAGGATTTTAAAAAGTCCCAGTTTCATCTGGATAATCCACAGACTACACCATCAACAGTTTTCAGAGGGACTACTTCTTCAGTAGAAAGGAGTTCCAGTGAGAACTGATTGTAACAAGGTCTGTGGATTATCCAGAGTAAAAGAGGCTTTGTTTCTGTAAAGACACGTTGCTGCTGAATTTCTCTAATGTTATTTTTTACAGCATAACAAACAACATTTCATCCATCTCCACTGTGTAGGCAGAAATCTCAGCCGCCGATATCTCAAAACTGGCACAAGTAAAGCCAAAGCTGTCTTTCTGGCTGGATATATGAGAAATATATAATAATATTATAATGTTTCAACAGCCACCAATGGCAACATGCAGCTCAAGGAAGAAATAACATCTGAGCATCCTTTTCAACCTGCAGTATTGATGAGAATTAGATGATAAACTGTTGGCGAGTTGCTAAATGCAACAGTATCAACATGGAAGCATCATTAGCGCGCCGACCGGCATTACATCTCAGCGAGGCCGCACTACTTCAGAGCTCTCTAGTGACTAATTAACACCCTGACTCTGTGGGAGTCTAGCTATTCACTGTAAGCACTAACAACGACAGACCCGATGAGACAGTGGAACAGCTGAGAGACAGACACAGCTGCTAGGAAAGTCTGACACATCACACTTCTGCTGCTGAAGAGAAGCCTTCTGGCTAAATGACAAGGAGACTCTTGCAGGAGCCACACAACCTTACAGTTTACAGTTTCATCCCTTCCTGAGCAACAGACAATCCACAAACTCTCTCTTCTCTCCGGCATCCAATACAAGAGAAAGGCAATGAATTTAATAGGGCCATTATAGTCGCAGTAACAATGGCAATAAATCAACTCTTGTTGTTTACTCCTGCCTCTTAAAGGGTTCCCTCATAAACTCTTAGATGTTCTTCTGCATCCCTTATAATCTTTAATACTGCAGTCCTGAGATACAGACAATGACGAGTCTTTAGTTGGTGCTCAGACGGGCATCGACAAACACTGTGTGGGCGTCACATTGTCCTCTTTGCAGTTAACAGATTCGTGTTCATCATTTTTGCTTCATGTCACAAGAAAACTGCACTTTTACCGTGTACTTTCTTCAAATCACAACATTAATGCGGTTGAAACGAGATGTTAATGAGTGGCTGCTCAGATGTGAAAATGTGTTCTGCTCATTTAATTAAGACACGTCTGCTGTGAGAAATTAAGGATTTTCAAAGGTTTAACACCCATATATGCAAGACTGTGTTGTTTTTCCCCAGAGAGAACAAACAGATGTAATGAATGTGCTTCATTTACAAGAAATCTGAGACGTTTTGGTCATGCCCTACAGACTCGCTGACTTTAATTTAGTTTTTCTTTTAAAATTTGAATACATTTCTGAAACAGCCTCTAAATGAAGACACAGTTCTAATATCCCAGCAGCCAATAATTCTCTGATTGCTCATATGCGCACACTATTACGGTGAAAGTCAGCAAAACTGCAATTATCCACATTATAGTAATGTGATATCTTCCCTAAATCAGCAAAACAAAACTAATTTGGCACTTGTGGGTCCACAGCTATGGTTTTCTCATACTGTCAGTCACTTTTAAAGAAATATTCTCATATAGAAAAACAGCCCTAAAGGGATAAAGTTGAACAGTTATTTACTAAAAGCAAGAAGAAGACTTTCCTCCTCCTCTCCTTTTCACAATGGGATTAGAAAGCCATTATAAGCTGGCTAGATCTTTTAGTAACGATAATACAAACCAACATGTTCCAGCTACACCCTGGCCTTTATCTGGGCTACAATCGTTTGCTAAAATATACAGGCTTTTCATTATCGCTCCAGAACAAGCCAGGGTTTGTACTGTAATTCTTCAATAACACTGCCTTGTTGAACCTTTATCTTTGTCTACTGAATTTAACTGCTACTGTGAAACTTTGTGCTTAAGCTTATATTGTATTGAGGTTGTCAAAGGTCAACAGCGCACACGTACTACGATGTCTCACTCGGAACAGTTTCTAAACCAACTCTAAAAAGACAAGGAACAAAATCCCCAACAAGATCTTAGGTCATATTAGTTGTTCTGTGATTTGAGCTAAATGCTAAATGGCACCAGATTAAGTTAAGACATCTATAAAGTTACAATAAATTGTAGGACTGAACCAACATTGATGGTAATCCATCAAATAATTGTCAAACATTTCACTAAAAATAAATAATGTTAAGAGAAAAAGGCCCGGAATCACCAAAAGTTGTTGCATTCATTCTCTGGGGAGCATGAATGTCGGTACACAATTTCATAGCAAAATATTTAATAGCTATTTAGATAAGTGGTGGAGTGAAAGTGACATTGTCCCCTAGAATGGAAGAATCATTTTGAAAGGCAATTCAAAGAGATTATAGTAAATCATATTAAGATATAATATGATGGTATGTCCTGATAATAATACCAAAGAGATTAGTCCCTGGAAACAACAACACGAGAAGTTCCAATGGCAGTTCTTCACATTGTTTGGAGTCTAAACGGGGGTCGGGTATCAGTGGGAGGGTGGGGAAACAGTTGGAGCAGAGAAAAAAACACACCATCTTCAGACCAAGTAAAGTGTGTACCTGCAGGAGGAGTTGTGTCGCCCTCTACTCCAGCTGAGGAGGCGAGCAGACACCCTGGAGAGAAAGTGATGTCATCCAGGCAGATATCACCCTTTGGACTTCGGCCCACCTTGCCCTCAAACATGACCTGAAAGTCCCTGGTGGAGCTCAGTGGGATCTCCCTCATCTGCCAGTAGTTGCCCTGGTCTCCCGTCAGGTTCAGAAGGAGATGAAGATGCCCTTCGCTTTTCAAGAACACGCTGAGGGTACCGATGCCGTCTCCAGACATGTGAAAATAGAAACGCATCTGGACAAAGGCCGGAAAAATATGTGCACATTTATTTTTCTCACACTGATACTCAATTTCTTCTCATTCACACTGCAACAGTGTAGACATATTACATAATAACTGTTTCTGAAGCTGTATATTAGAAAAAAGATGCAGTTTTGCAATCAAAACTGTTGGCAAAGTCTGAGTAACAGGGATATTATATATTGTAACTCACTACCCTACTTCTACTAGTGTAATGGAAATGTACTATTACTGCTTCTAAAAATGTGTTTTGGTTCTGCAAAGATATATTACGTCTTCTCTGGCACATTGACACCGCTGTCTTTTCCATTAGGTTTTCCACTTTTCCTTCCTCGCGAATAACCATTACTCCTCATGGCAAGAAACCAAAAATATGGGCATACAAAGGTAATTAAACTTTGATCTTGTCACTAGATCGATACACGTATTTCCCTTCAGTCCTTGTCTTTATTAAAGCTTGGGGAGAAGTTGTGTCTCTCTGTCCCACAGAACTGAGGCGGTGATGTGTTTGTAGGTTTTCTCTCCAAATGGAGGCGTGCTCATGAGCGACAGCAGCACATCTACACCCTCCATCTCACCAGACAGATTGCCTCTCTGCTTCTCACCCCCCCACCCCACCCCTCCCGCACAGCCCTCCCTTCAGTTTAATTGGTGCCTTTTTGCTGACTGCGTGATTGATTGACAGGTCAAGAGTGGGATAAGACAGACAAGACGCACAGAGCAAACTGTGCAGTCAATCAAGACATCGTTCCCGGTAGAGCATCAGGCTGACAGCTGGGATGACGCACACACACACACACACACACACACACACACACACACACACACACTACAAACTGCACCAGCACATACACTCAATTTCTTATTGCTGGTTTAGTTACAGCACATTTAAACTGTAAATGCAAGTAAGTAAGGGACTGATTCAGAGACTGTGATGTTTTCAGCATTAATTTCTGAAGGCTACTTTGTAAAAAAAAAAAAAAAAAGAGGAAGAAACAGCTCGTCATTTTGTGAAATACAGTTCATTTCTTTCTTGCAGAGAGTAAGATGAGGGGATCGATACCACTCCCATGTCTGTCTGCTAAACAGAAAACTGTAGCCAGAAGCTGGTTAGCTTAGCTTAGCATAAACAGTGGAAAAAGGGGGAAACATTAAAGTGTTATATATTGTTTGCTGAAATTTGAAGTTTGTCAGTGTAAAAACATATTCTGAATTGCATCTATTAGGGTTTACAGCTGATCATAACACTGTTTCTGACTGAATAACACTTTAAAAATGACATTCAGAGAATAATGAATTGGCTGATGCTTTTTTATCCCTTCAAAATGAATGTTCATTTTTTGAATTTCAGTTTTACTGGAAAGTATTTGTTTGTATTCAGCCATATATTCCATGCAGAACCTGCAAAAAATACAGTTCTCAAGTGAGCATCAATGCAAAAAATAAATTGTTAATACATTGATCTCCTTATATTTAAAATAATGGCATCATACCAACCAACTGCCCTTTGACCTCCACCTCACCTTGCACTGTGAGCTCCTGCGGCTCAGTAAGGGTCCCGATATGCGGGCGGTGTCTCCGGCTGCCAAGGGGAAGGAGCTCTCCAGGTAGAGGTAGTGCCCCGAAGGGTCTCTCAGGGTGTGGTCACTTGACGGCCCGGTGCCAGCTGTTGAAGTGCTGCCTGCTTTGATCAGCCAATCAAAGTCATCCTGCCTGCACTGACGCCAGGAGCAAAGGTCAAACTCAAAATTGCAGCGCCCGGTAAAGCCCTCTGAAAGACAGCAATAAAAAAGAAATAAATCCACCCAGTCTATCCAGTTATCTGAAAATGAATCTCTCGCAGGGTGTCATCAGTCAGTTAGAGGAGGCCTCACTGCAGATGTAGGGGTCCTCGTCAGAGCTGTCCCCGCAGTGGTTGATGAAGTCACACAGGTTGTCCTGGGGGATGCAGTGGCCATTAGCGCAGGCATACTGCTCAGGTGTACATGGCTGGTCTGAAGGAAGAGGAGGGGAGCAGTGGAGGAAGCTGACATCGTCTATCACCACGTCGCCCATGTAGCTGATCCCTCGCCTGGTCCTGAATATCACCTGACAAAAGGACAACAAACCTGTGATCGTCTCATGTCTGTTATATAAACATTATCACGTTTTTGGGCACCGGTGTTGATGCTTAATATCATCAGACAAGGCGCTGAAACAACAGAGCCGAGAGGCGTCGTTCTAATGAATCTGCATCTTGGGGCGGTGAGTTGATGAAGAGCTCAGAGACAAGAGGAAATGGGCACTTGCACTCTGAAATAGCGGCGCATAGCTGCTCGATGTGAAAAGGCCCTTCAGCTTTAACATCAGCGCAGGTGTGACTCTGTCCGGTCTGACAAAGGTTAATGTGCATCAGTGAAAAGGTGCAAAGGCTGTGGCATTTGGCATTTAGAGATGACTGCTGTCGTCCAATCAAGCCACCAGGGCTGATACAGGACCACTATCCTGTGTGTGTGTGTGTGTGTGTGTGTGTGTGTGTGACCTGGAATAACCTCAGCAGGCAGACACCATGAAACGATTGCAACTCTGATTCCTGTCACACTCACAAGTTAAGACTCATTAGACTGAATTAAAGTCAATCAATTCATGATTGATCTTCAAGGCTGCGCGTCCAATTTAGCCTGCCGTAACTGAAATTAGGCCAATTACATTGACGTGCACGTGTCATCTAAGAGGCCGCCCTTCAGTTCAAACTGAACGTATATCTTTTATTGAAAAATCAATGATGACACTGCAATACACATCATGTCAAAAGGGCTCTTCGCTGTAAACTGGAATTCATCCCCAAATTGTAAAGATTCTTACACTTTCTTCTTAATAATTACTTTGCAGCATTACTGTTTCCATGATAATAAAGCAAGTCACAATAACTACTATAAAATGTGTTGTGCTTCTTGAAAGAATTATCCTCTCTCATTCAATACACGTTTAAAACATTAAAAAAATCTTACATGATGTGATAATAAATGGATTTTGAAGCAATGGAACAAGCAGCGAATGTCCTTCAACAAAATCAAACTTGACAAAGTACTGAGTGTCCACATAGTGTGGAAACATAAAGACAAACATACATAATCAGTAATGAAAGAGCTTTGATATATGGTTTGATTCAAGAGAAAGAATTTGGACATTATACAAATATCTGTGTCATTGTTTATGTACGGCTTGTGTTGATGTCACTTAAAATTAGAAGAATACATAAAAAATATATTTCTGGTGATAATATTGTCAACAAAAGCAACAATTTGGATTCTTGATAACCACGGGAGTCACAGGAACTACCATACTACTAACACATTTGATAAGTTATTTTGACATTTTAGAAAAAGGCATCTTATAAGATGGATTAAAGGAAGAAAAAAAGATAACAGCTAAAGACAGTAGTGAAAACCTTTCTGGGGAACTAATATCATCCAGTGAAACAGCAAAACATTTGATGCAGTATTACTGATTACAAAGAAATGGACTATTTCAGTGCATTTAATGGTTATATAACACATTCATTTAAAAGTATTTACAAGTGACAAAATAATTTACAGACCTGCGCGCCGTTTGATAATCCCAGAAGCACTTCTCCTCGTCTCCATTTGTTGCCTTGGTTACCAGTCTGAAACCAAACCTCATGAGTGACGTTTCCATGCTTCAGCAGCACCTGCAAATATTGCGAAATATTGTAGATATTAAAGTTTTCTGATGAAACCCTTTACACCGAGTAGTATTCTCCCCAGCTGAGCGCAGCATGTTCACCCTTCTTACTTGCAGCGATCCCACCGTGAATCCGGACATGTAGTACCAGAAGTCCAGGGTGCATTGTGGCCCAGTGGAGGAGATAACGGGTGTCTGGAGGTCTGTGGTTTGACCATAACCACCGTTTGAACTGTCAGCATACATATACCAACCCTGTGGACTGCCTCTATCAGAGGAAAGACAGAAAGTTCAAGTTCATAATAATGTCTCCAATGTTTGAGTTCAGCAGGGAATTTGAGCATAAACAGAGAGTTTGCTTCATTATTGGGTCTTTGTATTGATTTTCAGCAACCTTCTATAAAACATTAGAGCACTGAGGCCTCTGGATACTGATTGATTTGATAGTTGCTCTGGCTTCCCTGTAAATTTAACATTTCCACTTTTCTGTCTAAGTTTTTAGGAAGAGTTTGTCAAATAATGGATTTCATTTCTGTTGTTTGAGGTACTTTTTTTGGCCTATCAGTTGTGAGGATTTGCTATTTTCTTCATCTTGAGTGACAGGAAATAGAATATCTTTGGCTTTTGAACTGTTGGTCAGACAAAACAGATACTTTTACATTATTGTTCGACATGTTATAGACAAGTCTGTCAATCGAGAAAATAACCAGCAGATTGATAATCATTACAGTCGTAGTCCTAATGACAGCAGTTTACTTTCCATTATTGATACTCTGATCTAGCTCATAAGCCAGCAAGCTATAAAGCGCCAATCCAAAAACTGTCCACCAACAACAGTAATATGAGTAGTGGTGTAATAAACCTTCACAGACCTCATCCCTGTCCTCACTCTGACTCTCAACACCACGCCTCTATCTGCTCCAACCCTTTCTGCTTAACTTTATTAAATTCCCATAAGAGGTGTGGCTCCGCTTGGGTTAAATAAGACACAGCCTCCCCTCTCCGTTTCACTCATGCCTTATTGATCGAGAACCGGTCGAGGCTGCCGCGGGAGTGAAGAAGGAGGGTTTCAGGCAGACGGAGAGGCGATGAAAGAAGATAGTGTCTGCAGTTCTGGCTGAGGAAAGAAATTACTAAAATGTAGTGGTCAAAGTGCACTGCTATTTTCTGCTCTCACTGTCCACTCAATAAAACATAGATAAGGACAATCACTGCCGCTGCAGATGGGCCGCACTCACTCAGCTCACAGTACATTAGAAAAAGTAGAAAAAATTGCCCTGGCATTTGCAAGACAAGTCACTAATTAATATGGATTTCTACTGTCTACCTTTTCTCAACATGTCATCCCTGCTGTTCACAGGCTGACAACAGAGAGAGTCTTCTACATTTAGCTACATCAAAGAAGGGATAGAAGGGTAATATCTACATTTTTAGGTACGCCTATTTGAGTTTAGATATTCATGTTCATTATTAATGAATCTGCTCATTATTTCTTGATTAATCGTTAATCTTTATGTCTATAAAATTACATCTTCAGATTCCTTGTTTTATCCGACAAACTGTCTAAAATCCAAACACATTCAATTTACTTGCATCTAGTTCTCATAGTTTGAGAAGGTAGATTTTTTGTCAATAGACTAATTTATTTATCGCTGTAAATATATTACTTAAAATACATTGTTTTGCTGGTACTTACAAGGTGTGGTCATTAATAGGACGGTGGTACTGCTCTCCGTCATGAATGGTCTCCCCTTGTTCAGGTGACCAGTGAAATGCGTGGTTCGGGACCAAAGAGGAGTGGACACTCCTCCAACCACAAGTGTCACCGCCTTCAAAATCACAGCGTTCCTTCACTGGAGAAAGAGGAAGGTGAATAAGTAGAGAGAGGAGAGCAGGAAACACAAGAAAACACGAGAGAAGTGGGAGAAAAGAGAAAGACTCAGCATTGTGAAATAATATATAATGGAATAAGAAAAACCTTCTAGGTGGAAATTCTGAGAGAAGGAAAGATAAATGTTTTACCACAGTTTAATTCATCTGAGCCATCAGAACAATCCTGTCTGAAGTCACACACTTTGCTGTTGGCAACACACTCCCCATATGCCTCACACGCAAACTCCCCGTCAGGGCAGCTGTGGGGCCGAACTGTGAGGGCTGAAGTGGTCACTGCAGGGGTTGTGGTATTCAGCGTAGGGAGCTCTCCTACGACATGGAACAGTGGAAAACGGAAATAAGGAAAGTAGGAGAACATTGACCTAAAGGGTTCATTATTTTCTGTTATGGCATAATCATTTACCTTCATGTGGGTCGCAGTCCAAAAAGGAAAGGTCATCAATGGCAATGTCTCCATTAAAATCATCTCCAACTGTACCTTCAATCAAAATCTGACAAAAGGGAAAATGAAAATATCAGTTTAGCCAAACAATTCAAGGCTGCACCTCCTATTTAAACCCATTTCTAAGTTTGTGTGTTAAGTCCGTCCCAAATTCTTAATAAGTAGCTACTAGCTAACTGCTTTCAAAGGAGCCTTAGCTAGTAAATATTTTATCAGTGTGTTAATTGATGGTGTTAGGAAACAAGTTTTAGTATCAACAAGTATAACATAAATTATGTGTCAGGTCAGATATGTTGACAAAATTACTTCAAGATGCTTTGTCAGCTGGTTCAGTTAGCTAGCTAGTGAAGAAAGTCAAATGTTTAGCTAGCAGACATATTTTTCTCACCCAATATAATGCTAATTGTGCTCCAATAGGTTAAATAATGTTAACATATTGGACAATAACCAACGTACAATACCAATGTGATAAAGCAAGGGCAGTGCGACTGCTAGCTTGTTTTGAAATCACAATATAGGCCTACAGTTTACATGTGATAACATATTTAGAGTAAATACTTAAAAAGCCCGCTTAAAAAGAGGATACTGTGCATGAGGGTACTTTTTGCACAAATTTTGTCATAGCAGTAAAAGCACAAACGTAACTGATAACATCAGTTTTAAATCCTTATAGCCCAGTAAGCCATGCCCGTTAGCAAGCATGTATAATGACATAATATGGCTGTTACACCTCAAGAGTATGCAGCCATCATTAATTAAAGATATAAATTACTCGTGTGAAAATGGTCCAGAAATTTAAGGTACTTCTGTGCGACTTCTTCTTTCTAATTCTGTGTGTTATTTTCTGCTTGCTTGCCATTAATACACTGAATTTTAAGTTTTGTCAGAGCTTTCCAATGAAGCAAATTATTTTTTTAAAGATGATTGCTTCAGATAAGTTCATTCAGCAGCCATCAGGTCTGTTGACTTTGTGTCATTGCCATAGAGTGGAACATAATTTGGAAATACTGAACGAATAGAGCCTGATATTAGCTTTCAAAGAAGGCAATTTTAACCTAAAAAATCAAGAGATGTTTTCTGCTGATGAAGGCCAACAGACGTGCATTGCGGAATAAAACATATCTAATACACAAGGAAAGCCTGTTAAATGTTAATTTTAAGCACTATCTGGAAGAGGCACCATGCGAGTATTTACAGTCGGTTTTCAGAATGTCACATTAGCATGATTCGAGCAGCAGTGTCTAATAAACAAGTTTTTAAAATGTTTTTCCAATAATCAGCCATTTCCACTTGCTTGCCTTTTAAACAATTTAATTAACTTTAATGCTGCTAAGCTCATTGTTGCTTTTTGCATGCATTTCTTTAAGTGTTCGTATTCAAGCGTATCATGTGGTTACAATGGTCATTAAATCTCATTGCAAATTCAGAACAAGTGGGTTGGTACAACTATCTTGATGTCAAATAATCTTCATTTTGTGGTAACATTCCCTCTGTGGGGGTAAAGGGAGTCTAAATCCTTTTTTGTCACTTTTACCCTTTCTGCAGTCAGAGCTCCTGTTTTTAGTATCATAATGGAGGAAAAGTCTTTAACTGCCTGTTAGGTTATACTCATTCATGAGTAATGACAACAGAACATCCCTCTTGACAGATCGATGTCAAGCAGTGAAGCTATTAAATAGATCTTCATCATGCAATGCTGTAGTGCACTCTTAAATACAAACTCTTTGCTTCAGTAGCGTTTGATTGTTGCCTGCCGGGGGGAACTGTGTTTACCTGTAGCTCAAGTCTGTGTGTCTATCTTTGATTACACAAGGGGCCTGAATGCAAATGATTTTGCAGTGGGATGTGATGTGACTACAAGTGGTATTATAATAATATAATACAACTAAACCAGTATGGGAGGTGAATAAGTACCTTTTCTTATTTACTGTACCAACGTATTTCCATTTGATAATACTAATTCTACTCGACATTAAATTCTTCCTTTCCAGTTAAGATTTTACAAACAAAACATGACCAGCTTTTAAAATATGACGCATTGATACATGTTAAACTACCCAACTGTAAATAATGAAATGTAAATTAGCTCCACTTTAACCAGCTTCAACATTAAACTACTGCATGAAGCATTAGTCAGTAATAATCCTAAGATGCACTTTATACAATATATAATGTATTATAAGATAAGATAAGATAAGAAAACCTTTATTTGTCCCTCAATGGGGAAATTGCAAGGCATTCAGCAGCAAAGGTGACAGCGCAAACATACATTTGAATACATTTTAAGAATAGAGCATTAAATAAATATATATACAAAACTAATGAATATACATTATTATGGGTATTATACTCTCTAAAGGTGGCAGACAGTATTTTTAAATTGTAGTTTTTTCTAGATTTAAGTAAAGGACCTGAATACGTCCTCCATCATGGTTCTTAATTAAAATGATCAACTTGCCTTCAGTCTCAGAAAGAGGATGTTTTCTAAGGAATTCAATAGACGTGAAAGGAATATCTGAAGCATATTCTGTCTTTCTGCTCATTGCAAAGTAAGAAACAACAGATGATAAGAGCACAAACAAAAAGTATTATATTTACCTGAAAAGGCCGAGCGCTGTTGAGGTAGAGAGTCTTCCTGTGCCATAGGTTTCCTTGGTCTCCATATCGTACCCATAGCATATGCCCATGGCCTGTAGGGGTGGTCCTGAGGTACACTGCCAGGCAGAACACATGTGATCCAAACATGTGGTAATTGAAGCGGAAAACACAGCGGTGGCTTGACTTGGACAGGTCCTTTCCACGCTGGTGGGTGGGTTGGAAGACTCTGCTCAGTAACACAGCAGTGTCCTTGAACTCCTGCGGGACAGAGGACTCAATGTAGAGGTAGTGGCCATAGCTGGTGCCGAGTGTGTGGTCCTTCCAGGGCCCCGTGTTAATAGACGGAGTGGGGCCTTGGATGCGGGTCCAGTCAAAAACATCTCCTCCACTCTGTTCTTGTTTCCAGCTGCACAGCCCGTGCTCGAAGTTACACTGCAGCTCTGGAGCTGCGAGAAATGACAGGAAATTAATTTCATTGGAGCCAGAAGACAACATAAAACTACACTTGACTGAGTCACAGTGGCAATATAAGCGTACAAATGGAAACAACTAGGTACTGCACTTGCATAAAATTATGTAGTATTTGTGTTTGAATATTTCTTCCACCACTGAACCAAACCAAACCAAACCAAAAGAGACACTCACAACATCCCTCCTCGTCAGATCCATCCCCACAATCATCCACAAGGTCACAAAGCTGCATGTGCTCCACACATGCCTTGGTATGCACGCAGTGGAAATGTGTGTCCGCGGGGCACTCTGGCACTGCTGGGGGCATCGAACAGTTCTTGAAGGTAACATCATCCAAGGCGGAGACCCCATCAAACACACCAAGGCTGATCTTAGCCAGAGCGATCTGGAAGGACTGGGTGATGCGTCCCAGCTGTACGGTGACCTGGTTCCAACGGGTTCCCTGGTCGTACAAAGTCTTCCATATCAGAGTGTTGTTTAGGACTCCGCTTATGCGAATGTACATGTCTGCAGCCCCCACAGATATGCCTGAGTTATAATGCCTGAAGGAGATGGGAAAGGACGCAAAACCTTTACTGACAATAATATTTCAGTACATCAATGTATGCTTTATTTGGTATAATACTTGAAATTATTTCCTTGCACCAGAAACTGTAAATCACAGATTGCTCTTGTGACAATGCATATGCTTGCTAGACATAATGCATGAGGGCTTTGATTAGTCTGCAGAAAAAAAATACAATTTATAAACCTCCAGCACTTTTCTGCCAGCGGTAACTCTCCAATCACCCGGTGGAAAAATAAAATCTGTCATTTGATAAAAACTTTTAGGGGCCATAAAACTGTCAAAACATGACAGCTTCAAATCAGTATCTTGTGTTTGATTGTGAAATAAGAGAGAAGCTGAGAGAGCAGGGCTTAGAGAGGTGAAATGATGGTGGGAGGAAAGATCAAGAAAAACACTGAGGAAGAGAGAAAGCAAATGGAAAAAGTCTGACACTGCAGGGTTAGGGTTGTGATAACAAACTCGTGTTGAACAACTTTATAAAGTGTAGAGAAGGAAGCGACAGTGTGACTCTCACCAGAAGGTCATTGTGCACCCTGAGGCCGATTGTTTGAACCAGGGTCCTCGGAGAACAGCCCTTGGGTAAAGACTGCTACTGTTCTTTAATATAAACATGAAGTGGCCTGCAGTGAGAGAGACGCAATTACCATTCGGCTTTATTACACACACCTCCACATTGCTGCAAACAATTTGTTTCGGCAGACAGTGAATCACATATAAAAAGCTAAAACTGTTGACGATGCAGACACTCGAGAGGTTCATTTACTTTTTGACTTAAATGCCTTCACACGTTGTTGTTATTGCCAGATAGGTCAATTTCAATACCTCTCCCTCTGGGACTTTGTGCACAACAATATCTAGTGAGTATATTAAAAATCACGGGACAAACAAAACATATCCTGTTGGCTGCAGTCACCATGACAACAGTGTCCTGTTGATTAGACAGGTCAGAGGACAATGGCAAGGCTTGTTTGCTAACAGCGGGGATGCAAATGTGCAAACAGCTGCTTGGTGCAGCAGTTAGGTGCAGAACAACACAACTCATCAAACCACGCTGCGTTTCCCTCCTGCACACAACAGGACGGTGTGCCCTAACATGTAGATGTGATATGATAAGACTTTGCAGAAAACAAACTGCAGGGCAGTGTAGTGCTAATGGTAAAATGGAAAATGACACCTGGTCTGTGGCAGGGTATAAACAGCATGAATCCATTCTGCCTGATGCTGTACACTATAAGGTGGTGGTGCGATGGAGAATGATTTCTTGGCTCCTATTAGGTGTCAAGCTGCCAGCACTGTCTGAACACCACCACATAGCCTCCCTACACAGTGTTGAAGACAAAGCCCTTGAATGGTCACACTCATGTTTTCTAAATCTTCAAATCGATGCCCCCACCAGGATTTGTGTCATTTCACAAAACTAGAAGCATGTGAAGAAGCTAGACATAACAGAGACTTCAGTTCACCGCCTCCAAAGACTCCAAATCTGAAACTAACAGAGCATCTTTTCACAGCATGTTCACACAATGTACATAACAAAACAACAGATGGTGTGGCTGAAACAAAACGGCACAATGTTGTCAGATCAATCTGCAACAAGATTCCTTGTTAAATCCAAAAAAGTAAAACAAATTTGAAGTAGAAAAGAAGAGAAGTCGAAGTATAAACATGTAATGAGGCATAAAATACAGTAAAATGTTGTGACATAAACCTACACGTAGGAGAGACCACTGGTGTTTCAGAATGAGCATAGCATTGTGCATTTCAATGAATGATGTGGTGTTAATTTACAGAATGGGTAAAACATATGTCAATTTCCTGTCTATTATTCAGATGGCTGAGAAAGCATTTCTCCATGAAGTGCTTATCTCAAAAAAACACCCAGACAGGATTTTCTTTCCGTCCACAAAACCTTGATATGATCTGTAGATTATATTATTTTTTGCGAGTTATTTCTGACCAAAGAACCTGAACACAATGAATTTAACTAATCACATTTCTATTCTTATCCCAGTGACTGACGATGACAGCTGCATATTGCAGGAGGCAGCGTTGCCACTGAACATACTATATGTGGTGTGCTTGTTTCTTTACCTTCTGTGCTGTTTGTAGAGTGGTCCAGCAGTGGTGGGCGGCCATAGTAGTCTCGAGGTACCTCCAGAGAAGAGCCCCTAACCCAGTCAAAGCCATCGCCACGGGTGAGCTCATACCAGCCACAGGAACCATCCTCAAAGTCACACTCAGAGGCTGAATAAGTAGAAAGATGAGAACATTTTAAATAAAGTTGAGACTAAAATTTTATTCTTGACCTTGGAGGCAGACAATTTCACCTCATTGGTAGCTGTTCTGGAGCATAAAGTTCATTATTTCATGTGATACATATTGAAAGCTCCAGAACAGCTACTGGTGGACCCCGTGGTGAGATTGTCATGTCAACCTCTGTTTTCAAGGTCAAGAATACTTTATCAATCTCAACCCTTAAACCAATATAGATGAGAAGTCATTGAAGTGCTCAGAAAAATGGAAATTTGAACGACTAAAGTTTCATGACAACTGGGTAAACTCCACCCGCTGAGAGGAGCTACTGCACAGTATTTCGGGGCACCAGTGGTTCTGGATGGTTCGATTTTCCCACAGACAGTGTCACGTAACTCATTATTCTATAGCTTAGATTGACAGGAAACTCTCCCAGTTAAATCATCAGTACAATCAGCTGCATTAGAAAATATTTTATGTTTTAATGTTTTTTTATGATCATTTAAAGAAAATTTTGAATGAAAATAGAAATGTCCTTTCACTGTGGATAAACCCACTTGTTGGACCTTATCTATCACCGTACAATGACAAATCACATTTAAAGATAACACAAAAAAATATTATTTTTTTTAATTGCCGTCATGCTGGCAGATGAATCACTGCAGTGCTTTCAGTCAAACGTACGAATAGGATGTGCGTTATTTAAATGTGTTACATGGCAACAAGGTTCTTACGGCAGCTGGCTTCGTCCTCTCCATGAGGACAATGTGGGGTGAAGTCACACACTTTGCTCTCCTCGATACACTCCCCACTGCCACAGGCAAACAACGAGGGGGGGCAAACAGGAGGAGGTGGTGCACTGCTCTCTGCCACAGAAATTGACCCAAAAAAAATACATTTGACATTTTGATGGAATTACAGTATTCAGTTGCAAGGGCCACTTTAATAACGGAGAGCTATCAAATCAGATGGAGACCCACCAGATACAAAGACTTACAGTCGTCCTCGCTGACTCCTATCATGGGATTATATCATTAAAGAGCTCTCATTGGATATCACGGTGGATTAATATAGATGAGCTCAGCTGCGTCCAGAGAACAGTGAAGTACATTAGTTGCGTTAAGAAAGATTAGATTAAACTGTGAAGTAATGAAGTTTAGATAGTAAGATCAATAGTACGTCCAAGACCCCATCTTTTAAATGAACTCAATTTCATTCTGCTTTTGGAGAGTATTGGAAACATAAGTGAAGAAAATGTAAATGGGTTTTGGCTGGCTATTGAAAATAAAGCAGGCCACACAAAACCTGGCCAGACAGAAATGACTGGGAATTTCAGCTACGCATGTTAAGAATAGTAATAAAATGTATGGTGACCAGCTCATATCCAAAACATGTACAGACACAAAACACGCTTGGAAACACTCACACATTATTTAACACACGTTAAGCCGCATTAATGGCTGCACCTCAATAAGCTGAAAACCAAAACAATGAGCTGAAAGGTGCAAAAATGCTCAATAGAACTGAGTGGAGAAGAAAATCCGGGTCACACCTTTCACAAACACCGAGTCATTTGATTCATTGTTAATATAAAAATATTGATTATAGCCACTTAAAGTTTAAGTTTCAGAAATATGTCTCTGGAAAAGTCACTCAACAAACAGACACGATCTTGACAGCTTGCCTGCAGACGGACATGGCCATTAATGAATGAATGAGGCAGGTTTTTAAAATGCATATATTCAGTTAAATTCCTTCTTTGCAATTCAAGTTCACCACTGACATCCTTGAAAAACTGCTGTGCTTAGGCTCAGTGCATTGACATCCAGCTCTAAACCTGTCATTAATTCTGCCTCTAGAGCAGCTCTGTCTCCACGCTGCACTCTGGCCTTGACGCTCCTCTGGGGAAAGCAGAAGGCCACAGGTTGCAGCCCGAACAAGATAGTCAATAAAGAAGGTTCAGCTCTTGTTTTACAGGCAGAGAGCAGGAGCATCATCCTATATTGGATGAATAATAGCAGTTGTAAAGATGCTATAGTTTGTGTGTGCAGCTGAAATACCTGTATATCACCAAGGCAACATGTTCAAATTCTGTCCAAAATGCCAAGCGAACCGTGCTTCATCAAACACTCCCAGCCAAGATGTTCAGCTGTGTCATATATATCACTGAGGTGCAGGCAGCACACTATAGCAGACATAAATAAACCCAGAGAGTGTGGCGCTGACTCTGCTCCATATTCAGTGCAGGGAAATGTGTAGTAAGCACTATTTTAATAATTCACTCATTAATTTTGTGATGAATCCCATCCTGGATGCTTTAATGTCTTCCCCCGTTAACAGTATTCAAAACAAGTTTGTGGCAGTCTATTTTTGTGTGGAGATATTTTAAAATGTCACGGTCTGAACTGTGTAGTGAGATGTTATTAATGGTGGCGGTACCAGGCACAGTCACGCAGCCGGGACTGAAGGATAGGTCATCGATGGCCAGGACCTCTGAGGCACCGATGTCTGGTGAAAGCTGCCCTCGAATCACCACCTGGTATAAACACAGAAAACCCTCAAGATGTCACTCAGTCACCTCTTTTTGTTGCCCTTCTGCACAAACTGTTTGTCTTTGTGCACTTTCACTACATGTGTGCATTATTGCATGTGCATGTAGTATGTACTGCGTGTGTGTTGGACCTATAGTGACCCCCCCCCCCCCTGGGAAAACAAGACTAAGAGTCCACAGCTTGGGTTATTACACTTCTAACTATTGTTGAGATTGTTCAGTTACAGACATTGTCAACCTCAGAGCCACGATGCGAGATAGTTAAAAACATTACATTTATCCAGACTGCACTGACCAAAGTCCACAGAACAGCTTTATCTACAGCGATGGAGTTTTATAACTCATCATTTATGACTGATCGAAACAAATAGTGGATTGTGTCATCGTGGGTGTTGGGAAAATGCTTTCATTGGTCATTATCATCAGCTGGTGTTTCTCCCCCCTCAAAACTGGAGAGTTTGAGGTCATACAAATAATAGTGTACGGGATGATAACAATGAGTGTACATAACAGCCAGAGCAGCGTGTTTATCTGATCTAGACAGAAAGTCCTGGGTGTTTTTATCCACAGAGTCACTCAGTTATTGTCAGTAGAAGCAGCCCTACAAAATACTCCTTAATAACATCATAGATTAGATTTTTTTAATGTGTGTGTGTGTGTTTTTATTTCAAGCTTTAGGCCAGATGTTCATATGTGCATGAACTGTAATATTTTATATGCACAAATCTTAATAAAAAAGTAGAAGAAAATAGATAATTTAAGCAGGTGAAAAAGTGCAGATAATTAAGCAAACTGACGGAAATTGAAATCATCCGGAGTCACAGTGGTAAATAAAAACCCAATTAACTTAACTGCTTTTTAAAACAGCTAGTAGATTAATGGAGGGGAAAATGAACGTTAGCAGAGAGCTGGCCTCTCTGTACCCCGGTGCTGAAACTGAGCTGGCTGTAGTCAGTGGCAGACTGTGAAGGCAGAGAAGAGGTGAAGGGTGACACACTGACATTGTGTAAGGCTATAGGAAGGACACCAACAGCAGGCTTTACAGGACTCCAGATGGCCCCTGAAGGGTCCAGGGTGCACATAAACTGCTCCTGTTGTGCAGCTCGTCTCTGCTGTGATGACTTTATCAGTTTCAAGGAAACTTATGCTGTATATCTTACATGGTATATCTTAACATGAGGTAAAAATACAACAACAACTATGTTGAGCAAAGAAGAGTAGCGTGTTTGGACCTATGATAATATAACACCTGGATGGGCATTGAGTCTGGAGTGGAATGTCAAATAAATATTACAGATCTCAGAATGTAATACTTTGCTAATTAGAGATATTAGAGATACGATGCAGCACTACACAACACAGTGACAGACCATAACATGATATTTGTCTTAGCATACTGCACGATATTAAACAGCAATTTAAACTCCGTTATATAAGTTGTGAATGTTACAGACCTGAAAACTGTGATTGCTGGAAAACGTTATCACTGTCCGCAGCCACATTTGCATCTGTTGTTGTGTGGAGTGTTTCCACACCTCTCTGCTCTGACCTGGTGTGTGAGTGTGAAGCAGGACCTGCAGATCGCCACGTGCTGCACCGACGTATTGATAGAAACTCATCTGTTGAGTAAAAATGCAAGGAAGATATGTGGTTGTTGGTGGTTTTGTTCTGCATGCAAACATTTTCCAAACAGTGGATTTTGTTACCTGGCAAGTCTGACTGGGCAGAAAGACGGGACTGCTCAGGTCTGCTGTGGTTGTGTTTCCTCTGACAGGTGAAAGTGACAGGAAATGCACTAAAGGAGAGAGAGAGAGTTGTGTGTGTGTGGGGGGGGGGAGGTGTATGGAAACATATGAATAAAATTGAAATAAGGTGAATTCAAAGTGGATTTACACTATGTCCCAAAATGTCAGATGCTCCTACCTGATGTTTTGTTGCTGTGGTCGCGTTTGAGCCCCGGGACCTCTGTTGTCCTGGTCCATCCTGAGCTCTGGATTAGGTTACAGAATCCCTCCTCAAAGTCACACCTCTTATATCTGGAGCCTTCAACAGAAAAAACACGTTTCACTTGTGCTCTGCTCTTTTGTATTTCACCCTGAAATATATTTTACCATTTATTGGCGTATTGGGATTAAGCCGTGGGTTCCATAAAGATTCATCAACGCAGCAGAGCTCAGAAACTAAGTGGTTTCTTGTTTTAAGCAGGGATTGTGATTTGGTTTGTGGCCAATTGTGCGACAAGGGACTATAAAACATTAGTGATAATACTGGATCTTCAACAAAGAATTACATTTATATTACATCATATTTTAAGATATATATACAATTGAATATTGTCACAGAAGCCTCTTGTATTTTACTGTTCTTGCCTTTTTTGGCTGCACATATTGTGCACAGCTCAAGTAGGCTTTTCATATGTGTCCAAGCTATTGTTGAAGAATTGTTATTTCCATTCAGATCTCTGTATATAATTTTTTTATTATTTCACTTAATTGTTCACTTCAATCAAGAAGTTCATGTTCAAATATGCACTAACTAATACATTTTTTATATAGTTTGTCTACAGTTTTCTTTGAATTTTTATACTTTACATTTCTTTTTCCTAATTCTTATTTGTCACACAAGTCTTTAGAGAAGCCAGGCAGCATTTCACTACACTACACATACATTGCTTATTTACGTGAAAATAAACGCCTTGATTTCTTAAATCTTTGAACTACCAAACTATTAACTATAGCCTCAATAAAGAATTTACCGGAATACACATAGTCTGACCTTAGGCATTTATTTACTTCAAAAGCAACAATTATGTGAGAAAAAGTCACAGTTTTAAAAGATGTGTATTGCTGTTGGGGCTCATAGAGGATACATATTTGTTTACAGTACAAAACGGTCTGTTTATGTTAGTATAACTTGTTGGTATGTTAGTTTATGTATATATAACATTATATAACATATAACAGTTTTTAGGTATTAGTAAATGTAGTATTATGCCAGTGGTACTTCTGGTACAGAAATGGACCAATGCTGTGACCCTAAGCATGAGGCAGTTAAACATCATTCATTAATCATTCATTAATTAAAATTTGTATTATCTATTTATGCTTTAAGTAAGCAAGTAAACTTTCAATTATATATGACATGCTTTAACTAAACAGGAACTTAAAACTCTATTAATTAGGCCTTTTTCTATTTTCTATATTAACAATACGATGTTTCAAAAAAACTCCCACTATTGTAAGAGGGAAATTAAGACTGAAATACCCCAAGGATAGAAAACAGCCTGACAAAATAATTATGTTCTTTATGTAAAACATCTATTATCCCGTCCAGTTACAGGCACTAAGTGGTTCTTTTAAATCAGACCGAGCTGTTTTGTGTGTGAAATACATTTTTGGCATTTCATTGGAAATTGGCTTAATAGTTTTCTGTGAAATGCCATAATCGTACATAATGGACACGTTGTAGTTCATTCTCCATGTCAGTGACAATCCCACCAAGATTTTACTTTCACTTCACATTTACACAACCAATGAGCAGCATTGTCAAATATTTTAACTGGATTACTTTGTGTTTTTCTCTAATCTTATGTTTAAATCGTGTCTTCTTCTCTTAATGTCTTTACATTGTCTGTTCCATTCAGATTAAGATTACTATAGTGTATATTTTCATTTCCTGCTTCACTCACAGTCTTCCTCGTCGCTGCCATCTCCGCAGTTGGCAGTGAAGTCACACACGCAGTCCTCGGGCACACATGATCCCTGAGAGCAGGTAAACTCCTGGGTCAAACAGGCTCCGACAGACACAGCGGTAAACTCCAGAGAGAAAGCCAGCAGCAGCCACACCGAGCCCAGCAACATCATCAACCTGGTTATTGTTTGACCTTTAACTAGAACACCTTCTCTTTACCTCCAAGTAAAACATTTTGTTGTTAGGGCATAAGGAAGAACTTCTGTGGAGGTAGAGCGTTTCTTCACCGCATACACTGTGCTTGGATCTTTGATTGATCCTGCTCTTGTGTTTAAGTTAGTATGTTGTAAAGGGTAATAAATGGCTTTTATGGCTGTTACACAATAGGGTCGCTTGGCTGATTGGTGTGTTCCTGTATTTAACATGAACCCATGATCATTACAAGAAGAAAGAAAGGAATACAATTCTTAAAAGTGAGGACATTTTGGTGGTTCTATACTTGAAACTGGTTTTCTCTTAACATTAGAGTAACGATTAGCTTTAAAATAGGTGAGTGGTAAATTACCACTCTCCTGTCTGTATGGTGAATATTAAGCTACCACCAGCAGCCAGTTAGATTAGTTCAGCTTACCATAAAGACTGGAAACAAGGGGAAACAGCTATTCATCAGCCCAAAAAAATATAACACGTTATATCTTGTTCGGTTCAGTCGTACAAAAACTAAAGTGAAAAAAAGTAAATTTTCTAAAACAAAATCTTCCATATAACCCTCAACAATTCATCCTAAGGGGGACATGACATGCTGACCTCATGTTGGCGCTAGAGTAAAGTCTGGGGATCCTGAAGTCATTAGGATTCATCCTCTGGGCACCATGAACATCCACACCAAATTTCATGCGATCAAATAGCTGTTAAAGTATTTCAGTTTGAATTTGAATGGAATGACTGACATCCCCATCATTAAAACAACATGGCTAGCACGGCTAAAAAGTACTTAGTTAAGGTGTTTTTTTTGTATATGTGTTTGTGTGTTTGAACTGTAACTTAAAGAGCATGCAAGTATTTATATCCTTGAGCACAAAATACTTAAAATAGCCGCTGCTAATAACACATCCACCTGTACAGGTGGAAACTGTGAAGAGTCTGCAGAGATCCCAATGTTTTCAACAACATAAAATACATTACCTCTAATTACAAGTTGTTGGATTCAACGTGCAACAAGGGAGGTTGAGGTGGGGAATATGAACTTCTATGAGAGGATCATTAACTGTGTCCAACAGGGCTCAGCTCCGCTTTATAGGGAGGTATAATTTCATTTCACTGCAATCAATAGAGACAAGCAGCAAGCCAGTACAAGAGCTGGTGTAGTTCAAATGAAATTAACCTTGAGAGAAAAGGCAAGTTCAACAGCTCCATGGGGGACGAGGGACCAATGGAACAAGGAAAAGATCACGTCTGTATTGACTCGTATTGGCAGTGGTAGTGAGAGTGTATAGAGTGCAGCTGGTAGCATGTTGAAACAATGCCATTTATAGTGCAGAAGGCCACAGGTTGAAATGTGTCCTGTTGAGTTGTTGTTTCTGAATACCACTCTTGAATTAGTCACTTTGAATGAAAGTGTGCGGGTGCCAAAATACATGGGAAGCAATTTGAGGTCAGAACGATAACAGACTAATCTTTTTATCCCAGGTTTAATATGTGACTGGAAGGTGCAGGAGTACACAATAGTAACATGGTCAATTATGGTAACTCATGGCCACAATTAGCTGATCTCAACAACGGGGAGTCATTAACATCTGCCAGCAAAGAGTTGAGACAACAAGGCAGCACAAAGTTGACTTGATAGTTCAGTAAATAAAGGTGGGAGACCATTAAAAATAATTATTTTCATACAGGCACAAAATATTAAGTGCAGCAGGATATAAAAACAGTCCATCACTGTAATGGTGACATTGCTCGATTAAATTTTAACTTTACATAATCAATATGGTGAATGTTCTGTTCAGTAAAATGTAGTCCTAGAAGTGAAAACTGATGAAACAAGTGTTCAGGGAGAGATTGCATTGAGTTACAGAAAAAAGCAGAAAAGGCCAGTCAGGAAGTGATGTCAGGACTTCAAAACTGAACTCATCAACGTTACTACAATTCATCCATGAATGAAGGTGGGGCAATGAAAGATGAACGTTAGTACAAAGTTTTATGGAAATCCACCCAATAGGTTGTGCAGTCATGTAGTGGACCAGCCAACAGCTTTGCCATCTGTACAGCCGCACTGCAAGAATGGCTAAGCTGCACAGAAAAAACGTGACCTTGTTAATTTGAGACTGTTTATGCATTTCCTTCCTCTTCTGTCTTACAGCTTATGTATTTTTAAGAACTCTTGTGATTCAATTCACCTTCACGAGTAAAACACAGGTCAAAGCAAAGCAGCACTATCGGTGGCTTAAATAAGGTACATTTATCATTTAGGCTGGTGGCGCTGGTGAGCCCAGTGCAACCATTTGTCAACGATTTAAACTAATCTGAGTCACACACATAGTCTTGTACATTTAAAAACAAAGATGTGATTAAATCCTGTTCAGGCTTGTAACCAGACTGATTGTCTTTGACCTCAATTTTGTACCCTTCTGTTGACGTTTCATCTGAGTAATGGTGAGTGGGAGGTTACCGGCAGACACAAGTTTAAAAAATAGTACTGAGCGATTGTGCTGAATAGAGAGCCACGGTGTATAAAGACATTCTGCATGGTGGGTTTTTTTGGGGGGTCATTTTTAAATGCAGAGCTGAAACAAATCAGGTTATGCCCTGCTGCAGCAAAGACACAAAAATAAATAAAAACAATCTATGTAATCTTCAGAATCTCAGTGAAGGACACACTTTTACGTTCCCAGACATATTTCCATTCAGCGGCAGTAGGACAGCTGTTAAAGAGTCTGTATGTGACTGCTTTTCTATAGGAAACGTAGCTCTAGGAGAAATAAGGAAACCAAGTTAAGTTGCGTTGCCTCATCATTCGTCTTCATAATCATTTTTTCCTTCCCTGGTGCCTTTCAGACAGCTTGTTAATTAGAACATATTGACAGCGAGGAACATTACATACATTGCATTTTGAATGCAGCCAATCTGCTTTCACGATTGTACTCGAGCTGTGGCAATGTGCAGCACCTGTTCATTTTCCTCAAACCTGAATCTGGTGATTCACTGCTGAGTGAAGTCATCATCATAACAGCTGGGGTTTAATTTGAACAGTGTACCTGTAGAAGATGCTTCACTCAGTACCTCCAATCAACACAGTATCAGCAGAAAAGATCCTGCAGTGCTCTGTGAGGTGTGACTGTGCACAAAGCAGCCAACAAAGTGTTGACAAATGAGCTATGGAAGAGGAATAAGACAGAAGCCCAGACTGCATCAAACACCTGAGTCTAATGCAGCACATTTGCCAGAACTCAATGAACACAATGCTGCCACCTGTTAGTATTTAAGAGGTACTTGGCCAAAATAGTCATACAAGGTCATTTACAGAAAGGCATTTAGCTTTTTTTTTATAGCTAGAAGGCCTCATGAGTCATGCTATTCATCTGAAGCCCCTGCAGCCCATACGATTTTATTTTTAAAAGCATACTTCACAACAACAATTAAGCAGTGGTGGAGAAAGTATTCAGATCGTTTCCTTACATAAAAGTAGCAATACTTTACAGTTACTTGCCACTCCAATAGATGCTATGCTAATGTTGCTGCTAGCAGTAGATCGCTACGTTTCAGAGATGCAGAGCGTGTTTTTGTACCAAACCTTGTAGCTGCACCTGCATGCTGATATATCTTTTTCAGAAAAACAACTAATTAATTTTTCATCCATCTTTCTGTTCAAGCAGTTGTCTCCAAACACTGTCTCCAAATCTCTGGGATTTTGCCTACATTTTTTACTCAAGCAGATATTTTACTCACATTTTCTTTGCATCATCTGTAAAGTTACTAAATCTGTCAAATAAATGTTGTGGACTAAAAACTACATTTCCCTCTGTAGTGGAGTATAGAGTATAGAGTGTGGTGGAGTTGTGAGTATACAGTAGCGTGAAATGAAAATACTTGAGTAAAGTACAAGTACACTGCTTGATTAAATATACTATATTATATATATATATATATTATATATTATATATGTGACAGAGTCTGTAAATAATGCATCATATTATGATAAAGTCTTTCAAGAGTAAATAACCTGTCCTTCTCCCCCTCTGTTCATTAGCCCTCAAAGTAAATCACCTGGATAATTACAGCTTGATTAATGACTGAAGAGAGAGTTTCATTGGACAGGAGGAGAAGAAGGTTTTATAATGGCAATCCAGAATGATCCCAAAGATAAAAACCTGATCTGAATTATCAGGCATTTCCTGCACTGTATATATCACCTTTACACTTTCTCCACAAAACATTAAGCGGATACTACACTCTCAGTGGTGTCTACTTTATATATCTGTCTACTTTTGATATGCAAGTGCTGCAACATATAAATTATAAAGGAGAAAACGGCAGAATCCTTGACCATGACAGCCCTGTGTGTGTGTGTGTGTGTGTGTGTGTGTGTGTGTGTGTGTGTGTGTGTGTGTGTGTGTGTGTGTGTGTGTGTGTGAATAATGAGCTGACATCAGGGCACAGATCCATGGGGTATTTGCTGTAATTGAGGCATTTACATGCATTCATCAGGGCAGAGAAGCATTGAGTCCATGTCGTAATAAACATTTGTGAGTCTACATGCGGCCGGCTGAATCCTTCTCAACACAAGCCCTTTCTTTTAATGACAACTGCTACATGTAGGACTGCTTCTACACATGATCAACAATACAGATGAGGACATTTAAATGCTGCCATAATAGAGCAAAATGTCAAGGTTTACATGAGGCAACAAACCAAGACTGCTGCTCAGGTTGATACGTGATTGATGTGGCTTCACTGCTGCTTTGTTGAACTCATGTTTATTATGAAACCTCCTGCTTTCTCAGGCCTGTAATGGTGTTGAATTGCACACAATATGTTTCACATACTGTTGAGTTCCAGGATTACTGGGAATGTTTTCATGTCAGTGTTTTTAATGTGTGGTGTGCCCCAGGGGTCAATTGTTGGTCCATTCCTATTCTCTCATGCTTCGCCATGACAACATAATTCATTTTGAGACCTTATTGTTGATGATGATACACATGCAGCATATCTCTCTTTTAATTGCAGCAATTTCATGCAGCTACAGTGATTTAAAGCAGCCTTGGTGCCATAAAAGGAAACATGTCTAAAGCTTTTCTGAAGGTTTTTTTTTTCTTGGCCTAGATACAGTTTTGCACAATTCTCCAAAACTAATTAGCCATCTTGAACAGAATGTTAAATAATATGCTGTAAAAACGAGGATCATTTCAGTCTAAATTTCAAGCTGTTTCGATTTTAGCTAAGACATATTGCAAACATCACGACTGTTCTTCAGGATATATATCACACATTACACCTCACTGCCTCCTTGTTCAATTTATAAGTGTTACCTTTGACTTACAAAGCATTTGCATGACTTCTTCCACAGGGGGAAGCCTCAGGTTCTCAGAGCAGGGACTGAATATCAATGCGACTGTACTTTTGCTGTTGCTACACCTACAACACATTTTGAACATTCAGCTCAAAATGCATTCTTTTGACTTGAGTGATCTACGTGTAAAGTATGTTTTTAGCAATTTATGCTTTTTATGCGTTATTACAGATTTGACAGTAGAGAGATGGCAAATAACATGCAACAAAGGTTGCAAGCAAGACTCATACTTGAGATGCCACGGTCAATGATGAGCGCCCCAAACCTCTTAGCCTACATGGCACTACATCTCAATAGTTTCACTTTTTCTTTCTTTGTTCATGTAGACTATATTTTTATTATTTTTGTAAAGTACTTGGTGACTTCTGTTACTGTTACCTGACATGCCAGTCTTGTTAGTGTACTACTCTGAGGAAGTAGATTTGCAGGGATTGTACAGAGTGCCATTTACAACAATTTAATTGCTACAACAGTCTTTACCACTGTAAGCAAAGAGAAAGTGTTTCAACAGACTGCAGTGCACTTCACCCCGAACACAGTTTTGACAAACTACGTCAAAATGTCTCAGCACCATTACATCTGTCTGTGCTCCACTGGTTTGGATGATTTGGGTGATGCACTCTACTCAGCGAGGAAAAGGTCTGATGTGGGTAAAGAGTTCAAAATGTGCAGGGCTTTTTGGTAGGGCATTCCCAGGTATGTGTGAAGTTCACAGAGACAGTGCTTCCTCTCCTGAACACCCGCGATGTGCCCCGCCAGGAAGAGTTTCTTTTAACTTGTCAAAGTCAATATATCACTTCTCTTACTGGCTCATTTCAAGGGCACCACTTACCAAGATGAAACACATGCACAGTTCTAACATGCAAATTTTACATGATAAGAGTTTGTTTTTCTACAGTATGATTATAATGGATATGCTAATAGTCTTTCACAATCATCAATCATTTGTTTAGGTTTTCAGTGCCAATTATAAAACAAAACTATACAGAAAGCTTTTTGAACCTGTCAAGATTTTCACTTGGTCGTATGGGAACTGGAAGTCACACTCCATCTAATAATAATATATTTTTGTTGTTTTGCCCAGTTTGTTGTATCATGTTGTATCTCTTTTCAACCCAACCGGTCCAGGCAGATGGCCGCCCACCTAGAGCCTGGTTCTGCTCGAGGTTTCTACCTGTTAAAAGGGAGTTTTTCCTTGCCGTTGTCGCCTAGTGCTGCTCATGGTGGGAACGTTGGGTCTTTGTG